>VYZW01036185.1:0-26131 GCA_013401315.1 Balaeniceps rex
CTTAGACTTAACCTGCAGTTAAGTAATTGCAGAAATATTCCAATCTCAATTTTTTGCTTTAATTCAACACAATTTTAATATATTCCCAGAGGCAGGCTTTATTTCTCAAAAATTCAAATGGAGAAAAAAAAAATACAGTTTGACTACAACAGGAATACTCTTGTAGAATAATTTTTTTTAGTTATTGTTTTTCAGTCAAATTTGTGTTGACTATTTCAGCTTCAGTACATTTCTCTGGTATTCTCTAGACTCTAGTCAGAAAATGACTGAGAATATACTTTTGTAGCGCAAGTGTACAATACCACCAAGAAATCTAGGAATTAAGACTTGGTTCCCATAAACCCAAATGTTTTTCAACATTTGAGCTAACAAGTAAGGTATTCTGCCCTGAGATGTATACACCTTGTCTTTTCTGCTTTGTGGCAGAACATGAAAATTAAGCCCAAACATGTTCTCTCTTTATTAACAGGTTTCAACCCTTTCTGGCACAAGGCTCAATGCCAGTGACTCAAGTACCTTTTAACAAACTGCCAGAGAAGACCAAGATGATAGTGGAGCACCATACTTGTCCCACACATGGAATGCCGTGACTTGGATTCCAGGTGCGGAAACTTTTACAAATAATAACAGGAGGAACAGGTTTTATTTATTTATTTTTAACTGTTTTTTAATGGTGCTGCAGTTGCGTGCACAGGTACACCAAATGGAATATACCACTCCTAACGGCATTCTTGTAATCACTGCTGGCTCTATGCTTGCAATAAACTTGTCTGGCACTGAAGGGAAAATGAAGGGGAACAGAATGCAGCAAATGGAAAAAACAGTGACAGAACAGAAATAACCTTACCATTTTCTGTACAAATATGAAATCTTTGCTGTAGGTGGACAATGCCTCTTTGAACAGCCTCCTTTCTTGATGTGTCCATTTGTCAGAGCCTTAAAAAAAAAGAGTGAATTCATTATAAATGATAAAACCCCACCACCTTTATGTCGACGTAGTAGCTGAAACAAAAACTGGGAAACCTCAAGCACATGCTAGTGATTGCTGCTACAAGTATGGCTGTACTGACTCAGACCATCTAACCCGTATTCGGTCTCCAGCAGCGGTCACAGGCAGTTGCCTAGGAAACAGTAAGATCAGGGCAAGCAAATACAATGCCTCTGCCTAATTTTTCCTAACCTCTGACCACTTTCGGCACAGGGGATTTCCTGAGTCTGTTGCAAATTGCTTATTTAGTAACTATCCTTGCAAGTGCTGACCCACTCTTCCTTTCAACCAATTAAGCTTCTTGCACCCAAAACATCCTTTGCCAAGGAGTTTCACAGATCAGTAGGCCCTCCGCATGAAGAACCACATCCTTTTCTTTGTTTCCTGGCTCCCAGTAGCTTCACTGGATGACCCTTCGTTCTTCAATCTTGACCATCATCTCCATTCTATTCAGGACTGCACGTCCTTTCTGTCTCCCACACCTTTGGTCATTACTGCTGTCCCTCTCTGAACCTCTTTCAGTACTAAAACATTCCTATAGAGATGAAGGGACCAGAAAGGTACATAACAGTCAACATATAAGCAATCCACAGACTTGCACAGTGGCATCACCATGTTCTCTATCCTCTTAACATTTGACTTGGGGCTTTTTTAGCTGTTGTAAAATAGAGAGCTGATGCTTTCATAGAACTAGCATTATAATCCCAAGGTCTCACTGTAATTGAGAAGTTATCACCACAAAGCTCATAATTTTTTATTCCCCTGTACACCACTTTACATTCAGCTACACAGAAGTTCATCTATCATTTTGTTTCCCAGATGGTAACTCTTATAAGGTCCTTTTGCAGCTCTCCGCTTGCATGGCTTGAGGTAAGACACTTAAATCCTCTGTGATAGAGGTCACAAGTGGATAGAGATTGTAGCAATGTGCAATATGCACAAAGTGCTTTCTGATCATTTAATGGAAGCTGTATATAAAACTTTCAAATATTGTTATTCTGTGTTTGCTTCACCAGCCTAACTGCCCATGAAAATGTGAAATCAACATTTAAATTGAGATGAATTTGAGCTTCCTCAGTATTAGTCAAACAGAAGGAACACAGGATTGCTCTACTGCATCAAAGCAGTGTCCTGTTTGTAAGAGTAGGCAGCATTACANCAGATGGTAACTCTTATAAGGTCCTTTTGCAGCTCTCCGCTTGCATGGCTTGAGGTAAGACACTTAAATCCTCTGTGATAGAGGTCACAAGTGGATAGAGATTGTAGCAATGTGCAATATGCACAAAGTGCTTTCTGATCATTTAATGGAAGCTGTATATAAAACTTTCAAATATTGTTATTCTGTGTTTGCTTCACCAGCCTAACTGCCCATGAAAATGTGAAATCAACATTTAAATTGAGATGAATTTGAGCTTCCTCAGTATTAGTCAAACAGAAGGAACACAGGATTGCTCTACTGCATCAAAGCAGTGTCCTGTTTGTAAGAGTAGGCAGCATTACATACGTTAAAGGAAGGATATGCAAGAAGCCATAAAGCGGATGCCTTTGAAATGACTTACACCATGAGAAGATTCTACTTCAGTCTGTCTGGGAGTTTCTGAAACATCTGAAACTTTTATCAAAAGAAATCCCTAATATTCCTGTCAATGTTACCATTCTCCATAGAAATGCTTGCCTCTGCACTGAATTCAATTAACTTGGGTTTGGCACCATGCATGGTATTGAACTTTACAGGTTACTTATGTCTATTAAAAAATATAGAGAGATTTTTTTTTTTTTTAATTAACTGCAAATATTTTGCTTTTCAGTTTCAACTCACAGGCTCACAAGCTTAGAGCAGGTATCTCACTGTTCCATCATATGCTGAAAACTACAAAATTAACTTTTCTGCAACTTGTTTTCTGCAGGCTTTTCCAGTACTGGATATAAGCATGCACTAGTTATTTCCACAAAGATTTACACTAAAGCTCTCTTAAGCATCAGAGAAAGGCACTGGCTTCAAGCCACAAGTTTTATTTATTCTGTTATCACCCAAAGATCTTTCTGCTGACACACTGCCTTGCCATCTTTCCCCAACCTGAACCAGCATCATTCCCTTCTTACACAACCTGCCAGTCATTTGCATTTACCCTCCCTTTGGGCAGGAGTAAATGCACTGGTTCAGTCCATGAGCCTGCTCCACTATGCCAAAGTATAACTTTAAAAAGCAAGACAACACCAAAGGAGAGATTTTAGTTTTCAGCAAAACTCTCCAGTTGTGCTCTCCTGTCTCTACCCCACCCTACTGGAAAAAAAAAAAAAAAAAAATNTTATTTATTCTGTTATCACCCAAAGATCTTTCTGCTGACACACTGCCTTGCCATCTTTCCCCAACCTGAACCAGCATCATTCCCTTCTTACACAACCTGCCAGTCATTTGCATTTACCCTCCCTTTGGGCAGGAGTAAATGCACTGGTTCAGTCCATGAGCCTGCTCCACTATGCCAAAGTATAACTTTAAAAAGCAAGACAACACCAAAGGAGAGATTTTAGTTTTCAGCAAAACTCTCCAGTTGTGCTCTCCTGTCTCTACCCCACCCTACTGGAAAAAAAAAACTTCCATGAACTAATTTTATTGTACACCTATGGAGGATTCAGGCCTTACAGAGTTTCCCCAATAGCTGTGGTATTAGCAGAGACCCTTATAAGATTATGCGGGTTAATTGGAAGTAACCTAATTAATAGAATAAATCCTGTGTAGGAAAAGAAACAGAAGAAAAGCTGTTTTTAACTCTGGTTGCTGGGAAACCGCTTTTGCTCGTGTTAGCTTGAGGGAGATATAGGAGAACGTGTATAGAGAGATATCTGCAATGCAGCAAGAAAGAATTTTGGACTTTGGAATACAGATCAAATTTTAAAGCTGATCTTTATGTTTAGACATTTATCCTACATTTCGTTTTATCTGCCATATTGTTTTTGCACTGATCAACTGACAATAAATGTCTTCTACAAATTTGGGGACTTTGGGCCCAATCTGTGGGTTTCAAGGGGGCTATACCTACACCCAGGGAGCCCCCCTGAGAGGTGGCTCAAATCCATTACCTACAGCATATGCTGGGTCTGATCCATACCCTACCACAGCACGTACAAGAAGTTTTCAGACTGCCTGAAGCACATTATTTCAAAGACTATCTCTCCTACAATTCTCATTGCAGGAGAACTTCAGACCTGAGAAATTCTACTGTTCAAATGAAAACAATCCAAGTGTTTGCAACAGCGCTCCTCTTGTATTAAATACGTGTTCCCTCTCTCTTCCCTAAAACACCGTCCTGACAGATGGCAAATCATTAGGACAGAGAGATTAGGGTGTTCTTCCAAGCAGCCCTGGGTCAGCATGCCCAGCTCTCTCGGTACACAACAGAAAAGCCTCAAGTTTTACAACTTGCTTCCCTCACGAGCCAACAGGTTTCAAAGGTGAGCTACTCGCTTGTGCCTTCATTTGAGGGCAATGCTAAGGATGAGTTTGGATATTTGTTGTTTGTGGTATCAGTTAATTCTCATGAGTCAGTGCCATGCTATGTTTTGGTCTATTCCACCTTTAAACATGGTGGTGCCTGATTGCTGTGATTTCTGAGTACGGAGCAGAAAGCCCGAAGAGTTAACCCAAACAAACACCACTTGATATTATATTAAGCTATTCATGCACTAGATTGTGAGAAATTCCCATATGCCTTGAGTGGCTGATTATCAACTACAAATAAACTATTATTCAAGAGCTGCTGCATGGTGCTAGAGCGTGGCTGTCGATATAAGTTGCAATGACATGTTGCATTCAAGAGCATTAGTAAGTAATGCTTTGTCTTGTTATTTTATGGTACTTAAATCCAGACTGGTGAGATTTTGTTTCATACTGTGATAAGCAGAATCAAACTTCCTTTCCTGCTTAAGAAATATGGATACTCTGATGTCCACAGGTCTCAGTGCTAGTTAACAAGGATTAGCGTCATCTCATGTGAGAGATTAAACAAAACAGTCTCTCCTGGCTCCTCCCTGCATCACAATAAAACACTTTCTGAAACTACTGTGAAGTTGCTTCAGTAAAGACTGTTCCTCCTCCTCTGCCACAGAGGCAGAAATTTCTTATCTGCTCTGCTAATTAGATGGCTCACTGAGGATGAGGCTCATGGGATATCTCCTCACCTTCCTGCTCTCATGACCTGGACTGTCTCACACATATGATTTGGTGTCATCTCTTCAGACAAGAGACTCTGGTCAAAGTTCCTGGCTGACATCCTCCTCCTCCATCCACCCCCATGTCCACCCTTTGGACTGCAACAGAGCTGTCATCAAAGGCACTAGGCATCTCCCCCTGCCAAGACTGAAAACCTGATCTTCACATTTATTCACTCTCATTATAAGCTGCCATCAAACATGTTTCTGTTCTTGTTCTCAGGCCAAGGGGTTAAGGAGTTGCTTTACAAAAGAGTCCTTGTTACTTAGGAATCTTTCCAGTGAGCTCCTACAGCCAGGAGGTAGCTTGCTTCTATACTTATGTGGCACAATGACTATAACTGGAAATTAGTATATGACCCTGGACATTGTGATTGACTGACCACCAGAATATTCTTGGCTTGTTTCCTACTGAGCCTAAACTGGAAATAGATTCTTAAATCTCTTATGTAAAACCCTATTCTATGTGTCCAAGCAGTCATTAGCCACTACAAAGCATTAAGTAACAACAGGAAGGGCTGCAGAGGAGAGACATTTGCCACCTATGCTTAGGTGACATAACTTAAGTCCAATGGCTTAACAGCACCTTGTGTATTTCACAGGGCACTTCCGCTTCATCACCAAAATGTGGTTCTTGCTGTGTTTGTTAAAGAAGTCACGATCCCCAGCCTGTTTTTTTTTTCAGCTAGATGCATGCAAAGACAGGCTCTGTATTCAGTACTAAGACACTAGCAAGAGTTACAGCCCTGCCTCTTTGGAATGATGCTCATGACTATCATATTTACCATGCACCATCACCTCAGAAAAGGAAGGCATGACGGTAGACATTTACATACCAGAAAATGAAGACCTTACTGCTAGTAAATTATAATCTATGAATAGCAGCAATTTTAAAAGGGGATCAACAAAATTTAGTTTAAAAGAGGAAAAAGATTACTCAAGGCAGTTTTATATCTGTAGAGCCCTACACAGCGACATGGATGCAAAGTTTCTCTACGTCATTAGTCAGGTGAAAAACTGCCAAACTTGTAACAAAAGGCTCCGGAAGTACCACTTGGCACTGTCCACATCACCTCTCCATTACAGGCTGCCATCCCTGCAGCAAACAGCAGGGAGTGCAGCGTGATCCCACGCTCCCCAGCGTGGGATGCCAGCCTTGGACTCTATAAACCAGCAGATACAGAGATCGCAAGGAAACCTACCGGCGTAGTGGTAATTTGCCAAAGGATGACACTTCAATCTCACTGGCTTTCTCAACAGCAGCTTCTCAAGAGCAACCTAAATGAAAAAGCAGGGAAAAACAGAATTAGCAAATGCAGTCAGCTGCTGCATTACAACTGCATTTATAGAAGGCTATTTGGTACAACGATATGAATTAATTTTCTCTCTTTTTTCTTTTCTGTCATATGAAATCACATCAAATTACTCCAAAGCCAATTAACACTGTACCTTACTGAAGAGCACCTAATGCACACCTGTCCTGCCTTAATTAGCACAAATGTGGCTATTACTCAGCAACTTCCAGCTCTTCCCTCCCTTCTGCTTGCCACATACAAATACGTTCATAGTGTTTGATTTGATAGTGTTAATTAATACTGATATTTAATGGTTGGTTTGATAGCATTAATATTTATAGCGTGAAGTCTTTTAGAATATCTGTTTAGGTCAACATCTGTCAGGAATGACAGCAAGTATAGTTAATCCTCTTTTGGATCAGGGAGACAGATGATTTGTGGATCCCTAAAATTTCTCCCATGACAATGCAGACCCCCCCTGTATAGCAAATTTCACATCCTGACAGTAAGTTCAGTCACCTGCCTTGGACCCCTCAGATACAGCTAACAGAGCCTAAGAAAACTGGGACGCAAGCTAAAAACCACTGTATTAGCAATCCTGTGAAATTCATTCCAGCCCTGTGCTCTGTTGCATTTTGGTTTACATTGGCTTTCCAGGAACTGGTGCAGGGCCTTGTCTTTCCCTAACACTGGGCAAAATGGATGTTTTGCCCTAGTTAATAACATTCCCATCACTAAACTAATGCAAATATTTGAAATGCATTATTTATATGAGAACTGTGTGCAATTATCTCACAGTTCTGAACAAATAAGTAGATGTGATTGCTGCTACAAAAAAGGGTTTTTATAAGGGCTAGAAGAGGACTAAGCTCTCTGTGACCAAATATAAAGCTTGTGAAATATCAGGGCTGGAGCAAGCACTGGGAGTCATTCAAAGCCCCAAGGCTATAAACTAAGTAATCTTATCTATATGAAATATACAGTAAGCCTTCAGAGAGGCACTGCTTTGAAATTTGAATTTATTAAAGAATGAAAGGGAAAAGTCATTCCCCAAAAATGTTACAGGATGTTTAAAGCATCACTGCTAATCAATCAGAAATCTCTTTTTTATATAACCATATCTAAATCCATTTAATAAAGCATGCTAATTTATCTGCAGAAGAGGATCATATCTCCCCTTTCAGCTTCTTATCTTACCATAATATCTCCTTTTGCCTCAAAGAGAGAGTGCAAAGCGTATTCCGAGTTAGTTCCTCCACCAGGTAACACACTGGAACAGCTCATACTTAAAAGGTCTTCCACTGTCAGAAACAAGTCAACATTTTACTGCTAATACAGTAGCCTGTCAGTCAAACATCCAGAGCCAAGGATTCTGTAATGCCACTCAAAGACAATGTAGTTCAGGGCAATAGCTTTCATACTCGCTCTCCCCAGCACCTCATCTCCTGGTTTTAGGATTACTCACTGAGGAGGGGATGTGACAGGATTTGCAGAGTGCATCCTTGGGCTGGGACGGGCTACTGCAGAGCCAGAGGCAGAGATCTGGCTGTGAGGCAGTGGCTTGCACAGGCCAGTGATGTTACTGTGCCAAGAAGGCTCCAGCCAGGGTAGAGAAACAGAAATGAGTCTTGCTGGAAGCAGGAACAAACTCTGCTCAGGACTGGTAGAAGCCACTGAGCCCATCACATTTCCCCTCAGTTGTGGTCACAGGACAGGCCCAGGAGCCATCAGCTGCCTCTCATCTGTGATCTCAGCCCTTACCGGGCAGTTCAATAGCCAAAAAACCACTACCCAGCAACGATCTTCCCCCTTGACTACCAGAAAACAGTTCATCCAGACTTTGCTTTAAGTGCCACTACATAATGTTGTTACTCTTGAATCTGTAACATGCAGTTCTGGTCTCTTGCTCTGCATTCTCAGTAATTAATACTCTCTTGAACATTTTGTACAGTATACACATGAGAAATCAATGTGAATTTCTTCAACAGGCACAGGGTCACGTATGAACTTCTAAAATGGCAGATCATTCTACCTCTTTGTTGGAAGACTTTGTTTTCCAGTTCTGGCCATGGTTTCCAAACCAAAGTAGCCTTGTGCACATCCTTCTCCATTAGCAATCTGTCCTGCAGCTCAGGAATATCAGCCTGGAACCTGGACCCGATATTGATTCGTCTATAAAGACAAATAAATAAATAAGTATTCAACTACACAATGTGCAGAAAAAACAGAAGTCACATTAGTGTTCACTTTGTTTCCAAAAAAACTTTTATTACACTGGAGTGGCAGGAAATTGTGTCAGATTGCTTTACGCAATGCTTTACTCTCAGTGGGATAAGTAACTTGAATGTTAGAGAGAACCGATCTCTTGAGGGAACCCAAAATTTCAATACACAATTTAAACTATACTGAGACATCACAACTTACGGACAACCCAAGCTAGACTATATGCGTGCTGACTAGCAAAGAGGCTAGATGTTGGAAAAAATAACTTTCTGTTCCATAGAGAATTCTTCAGCAGAGAGCAGAAAGAGACATTGCTGCTGAGGGACAATCCTGATTGCAGACTGCCCTGGGGAACTTACACCTCTCCAAAGCTCCACAGTTAATATGTTCTCCTCATGGTCCTCTTCCCAGCCATCACTAACCCTTTTTTCAGCTTCAGTGGCTCCCAGCAAGCCTCTTCTAGCATTTTTGAGCCATGACATCTACATCTCCCACAGCCACTTTGCTCCTAATGTCCTCAGCCACCATCCAGAGCAACCTTAAACGCATCCAGCCCAACATGATTTCAGGCAGTTAAACACTACCGGCCCAGTTCAAAGCACTTCAGGCCACATGCTCTAGGCTAGAGCCAGTCTATAAAAGCAGCAACAAAACAAATATTGTTTTTCTTACGGTTCAACAGTCTGTTCTCCAGGCCCAGGCGTCACTGGAATGACACTTCCATCAATACTATCTGAAACAGAGATTGGAGTTGGAGTTTAAAAGTATTTTAAAGAGTTTTAAACTGTATTGCTGCTGATGCTCCACCTCCCGGGCTGCATTGCCACCTCCCTATAAACATCAACATTACTCCAGTCTATCAAGCAAAAATTACCCTTTAATCAATATTTAAACAGTCTAAATTGTTATAGGTAACAGAAACGTCTTAACTTGCAGAGGTTTCTACTGCCCTGATCGTGTACGATTAGACACCTTTGCTTGTGAAGCACTGAACAACTAATACTTAAAATGAACCCCATGTCTCAAACCAGGGCTTTTCCCTCCACTTCAGAAGGCCCAGATGTAACCAGAGGCATGGTGGTCCTTTCTTGAGGCAGACTGCACTGAAAGATCACAGCCTTACTCACTGGTTAGGCTCCTCTATTCACTTCATGCTTTAACACCACCTCTACAAAATCCAAGGCAAAAACCCTGACAAAGATGGACTTTTCCTGTGAAGTAGCAGAACCAGCCATGCACGTGAGCACACGTAAAAATCATCAATGTGGTAACACCAGAAGAGAGTAAAGTGGTATTTATTACGTACTGCCACTCTGTAAATGTAACACTTACTAGACCGACACAGGAGCACCCGTGGAGTAGGTGTCAGTGGAGTAAGTGGCAGCTGAGTATGTGAGGTGCTATGAGATGATGTGATAACACTGCTGAAGAGACCAGATCCTTGCCGAACTGGACTAAGCATCGGTGGTGGAGTGTAGGGGGGGAGCTCATGCGTCCGGTCTAGCAGATGATCTCCGAGGACACGAGGAGAGCGAAGCTGACTCTGGTACAGGGTGGCACCGGAGTGGGATATGCTGAAGTTGAAGGAAGGAGGAGGTATGAAGAGAGGTTCGGGTCTGTGCCGATACTTCTTCTTGTCCTGCAATGGTTTGAAGTTTTCTTCCAATTTTACAGCACTTTGATGAGGTTTTTTGCTAATTTCCTAAATGAAAACATGCAGAACTTCAGTATTTAGGCATGCTTAAACGTGGTTTGCACACAATCCCCTACAGCTTAGAGCAAGAGCCACAGAAAAGCTGTTACCACCAGGCAGTTATTCAGGTACCACCATAATAAGCCTGGTCAGCGCAGTATCTGGTGCTACACAGAAACCTCAGTGAAGTGAGAAAAAAACCAGGACAAATTACCCTCACCTCCCTCAGCAAGCCCTCTGGGTCAAGGTAGGGCTGGGCCACAGGCACAGGAATGGAGAGGCTGCTGCCAGCCTTTGAAGGTGCAGGGAACGGCTCTCCCAGGCCATGAGTCTCCCACACCCTTCTTTATCTCCACCCAAACACCCTGGGCACTTCTATTTGCACTGAACACACACAGGCTGTTGGGAGTTACTTCATCACCCAGTCACAGTTTATTAGAAACTTTATATAAGATGTTTTCCAATGCATTTATTTTGTTTGACTAGAAGGACACATGAGCTCAGTGAAATTACTGCAGTACTCAGCAGCAGGAAAGGAAGAAAAATGTAATAAATTCAAATTCTTTGCCTCTTATCACTACATTCCCATCAGCTTGAGTACAGTCCAGCTGCAACGAATCTTGAACTTAACTCTCTCCTCTTTCCTTGGAGGAAAAAGGGTAGTAGATGACCATTGGGGAAATTCACACACTGTAACATGCCTAGAATTCTAGAATTTGAATGTTAAAAATAATTTAACAATAAATCCCTAGAGTCCACAGAAGCAGAAGGCACAGAATTTGTGCAAACCTGGATTTCTGGTGGGTGGGGGTGAGGCGGGAAGAAACAAGTTCTCAGGTTGTGCTTTAGGAACACACAGAAGCTGGTAGATGAACACAGTATTAAATATACTACTTTCAGGTGTTCAGATTGTAGATCTTCTTTAGGATAAACTTGGAAAGTGGAAGAGAATTTTTGACAGGGTTACTCCAGAATGTCTGCATCATCTGGTAAATGCTACTACTACATAAAGTAAATTACTACAATGTATGTTTAGACAACATACATCTTTACACTATGGGTGGTTCTTGAGAATCACATTCACCCAATAAAAATCATGTTAAAGGAGCATTAGCACTGTCACCCTTTATCCCTTATGTTAATACGTTCCAGCTTGTGGAAATGTTTTTGATTACAGAGGTCCTGTCCTCTCTGTTAGATCATGGCTGTATCCTCTCCAGCAGCTGTTGACATTTTTTCTCTCCAAAAAAATTAAGTTTTGGAAGAGTTTTCCTTTTGCAGGAAACAAATGCAGCTTTACAGAGAATTTTGTTGATAACGGATATTCAGAACAGTGAAAGGGTGAGTGTTACCTGTAACCACAGACATGGTCCATCATGATGGTGAACATTTAGTGTTCAAAAAGGAGAAAGGGGAAAACCCCCTAAACTCGAGAAAAAACCCCAAACAAACCAAAACCTAAAAAAAAAATCCCGAAGGCTAGATTTGATTAAGGGCTCATTTTGTTCTGCTCTTTAAATGTGAAAGAGCTGGTACTCCTTCTCACTAGTGTAAAGCAAACTAACCAACCAAGACAGCATCTTAGAAGTCCTATACACCTCCATGTCCTACGCTGCTTCACCTACAGTATATACCTTAGCCTCAGTGTGGTTATGCTAACACTACCTTCAAAAAAGATCACATTGAATTTTAAAGGAGATTGTGACGTCCATGGGCGCTCAATGCAGAATCACCGCAATACTTTCCAAAGCTCCAGGAACTGACTCCCATTATTCAAGACTGAATGCATCGTTGTGGGCCCTGTTGCCACACTTCGATACATCCACTCTGGGCAGATCCTGACGGACCTCACTTGACTGCTAGTTTCAGCTCAACATCCTGTAGCCTTGCTGAATATTTAGTTTCCTTCTACTGTTTTTTTTACTGATTCCATGAGCTTTGTGGGAGCTTTTCTGGACAGCTCAAAGCACAGCATAAATAAATGCAACACAGCTTCAGTTCTTTGGTATTTTAAAAAAAAAAAGTCTCCAATGGCACAGTCTCTTTACTGTGGGAAGAGGGAACTGTAGATCTTTTGATCTTCGAACGTTTCCAATGCTACTGCTTATAGAAAAGATAGGATCCAGAGAGGAAACTGTGTGAGTTTAGTTTGCTTGGGCAATAACAAAGACTGCAAGCATAATTTTGAGTGAATGAATGTACATTTAGCCAAACACTGGCAGATTTAATCACAGTCACTTCACATACATTGCAGAAATACACAAGCCCAAGCCACCTACTCTGATGTCTCTAGAGAAGATCTCCCACTCAGAGCTCAAGGATTCAGAAAAGACTGCCCCTCTTCTCTCCAGAAACTAGAAATAGAAAAGAAAAATTGTACTGCTGAGTTACAAGCTAAGTATTGTGGATGCTGGCTTCCACAGTAAAGTGGAAGTTTATGTGTAAAACCTCTGTCTGAAAGGAAGAGAGTAAAAGGTTTTATATATATTTAAAATTAGTGTGTATGTCTCAGTGAGCAGTCAGGAGGGGGGTGATAAATACACAAATATTATAAGGAGTCACCCATGATGGTATATGCTGTTGTTTGGCCATCAGCCTCAGGGCGGGGGGGGAGGAAGGGGGAGAATCACAAGAGTATTTCTCTGCATTATACAGATAATACCATACAGTACTTATACTTCCCAGTAATCTCTTATCATGGCGTAGTCTGCAAGCATGGATTTGAAGGAACGAGCAGCATCTATTCCTACACTGAAACGTGAAGTACATACTGCTTGCTCCAGGACCCTTTCAGGAAAACAATAAAGAGCATTCTCACATCTCATTCAAGTGCTCATCAATTCCTTGTGCTGCCTGACAATTTCAGTTTTATGAGCGAAATGAAAGCCCTAAGTGTAGCTATTTTTCCTACATCAGAATTCCCAGTGATTAACCCTTAGATCTGATGCATGCAGAGAGAAAGGGAAAAATGACTTCATTGCAAAACTCTGAGTCGGCAAGCTTCATATTAGCTTAGAGCACACACTGTAAGCACTGCACAGTGCCCTCCTATCTTCAGCTGAAATGAGAAGCACATACATCTGACTTTAAAAAACAGGAAGAAATAAAACTGCTGAATTTAAGCAATAACATAGAAACAAAGCAGCCTGAAAAGGAAAAAACAAAAACAGTAAAAAGATACTAAATCCCTTTGTTCTAGTGGGATAAAAGAGTATCACATTCCAATCTGAAATTATTTATTTTCAATGAGGTCTTGATTCCCCAGCAAAGGGAAAATTAATATTTTCAAATGACTGAGGAAGAAATGCTGTGATGCTACAGGCCTTTTTTGTTTATTGAGCATAATTAAGATTCCAGAAAATATTCTGAAATACGTACGTTTTAGAAAGTAGCAGCACTATAAGCAAAGGGATTTAACAAGCACAGCACAGTTAGTGGCAAGAAATGCAGCACTCACAGAGGATGAGCAGGGGTTGGCCACTTTTGGACTGCACGGTGGAGAGTAAGTCATCTTCACGAGAACAGGCATCTCATCATCTGACACAGAGTTGGCAGGCTTGTCTTTGACTGTGGCAGTGCTGGCAGAGGGCTGCGTGCTGGGCTCGGGTGACAGAAGCTTTACAGGGACAGACACTGGCATGACGATGGGCGCGAGGCTATCCACCTCTTTAGGCAGCGGCTGCTGTAGTGGTTTCTCTCCTTCATCCTGTACAGACAATTAAAGGCTTTCAGCCCGAGTGAGGGAGGGCTACTTCTGGATCGATACACTACACAACGTATGCACCGTGGCTGAAAAGAAGTGGCCGGGGTTACAAAACACACAACAGCGTTGCTTCTTGGACTCTTTATTTGCCTTAAACGAATTTGGCAGATTACTTATGACTCCTACACAGGATTCAGCCTCGGTGATAAATAACCACATTAAGCATCTTTACAAGGTAACTTGCGGGGGGGGAGATAAACATGTGCTCTTTTTATCACTATAAAGACAGAATTCTCCATCACCCACCTAAAAACAAAGACACAGATAGTGTAACTCTGGTAGCTCTTTGCCTTCCTGTGGTATTCCCTGTTAGGACAGAATTTCTAAAATATCAGGACAGAGAAAGACTGACTGACGGGGCAAGTTATTTTTATGCAGAACAATTCAAACCCACATTTTTGGTTTGGTATTTGTTGATAACTATAGAACTAAAACACTTGGGAAGAAAGCTGTCAAAGATTCAACAATCCTGCTCCTTCGATTAAAGCCTGGGAAGGCTTCCAATAAACATCCCTTAGTCATCCAAATAGTCCAAATGAAAATAAGGAAGACTTGATGTTCCTGATATTTCTAATATAATAAACAAACATGAGGGGAAAAAATTTAGATGCTCCTGACACAACTTTGTAGGGTGTTTTTGTAATGTGCAGAGAAACAGAGGGACGAACGCTGTTCTGTCCTCCACCACTGCCTCTGACTTTAAAGCAAGACTTCTGGCCTACAAACTGGCAGAATTATGTGCATTTCTACTTACACAGGGTGTGACATAACAAAACAGCGCTGAGAAGAACAAGTTTTGACAGCAAAGCAAAGCATGGCAAAGCAAGCAAACATCAACATGGAAAGGAGAGAGCCAAATATTTAAGTAAAATAAACTGCTACCTGTTTGAAGTTAGGAGATGCTCTTACTCCTCCATGTGACCTCATGTGACCATTTAGAGCAGGCAAACTCTTAAACTCCTTCAAGCATATTGAACACATTAGCTTGTTCTTCGCATCAGCTCTCTCAGGAAGTGTTTCTCTGTTCTGGCCACTATTTTTATTTTCATTTTTTTTAGCATGGAACAGAAGAAGAGACATTAGTTTGGCACGTTCCCTTTGTTGCACAGGAAGCTTTTTAGTGAAGGAAGTCAACAAAACTGGTTGTGAAGCCACAAGTAAGCACAGGGTGAGTGCTGTGGAACACACGGGCAATAACCTAGATCAGCTGCTCCCAAGATGGGGAGAAGGAAAGTTTTGAGTAGGACACACTCATCAAAATGTGGCCCTTGGTATGGAAAAGTCTGAGAACCCACAAGACCTATCATGACAGACCTACATTTCCCCACTCATGACAGCAGTTAACAAGTACTTGGACACAACGCCCCTACTTATGGTAGACAGCCATGCTGGAGGACACCTCTGCCCTTCAGAGGCGAGACCTTTAAGAGAAACAGAAGATCCCTGCTGCCAAAGATACAAATCCAAACCACACATCGTCCCTTCTCCTACAAATGCAACACTGAGAGCAAACTGCTCCCCTGCTTTTGCTTTTTCTTTGGTTCCTTCCCCCCCACTTCTTTTTTTGAAAGACAAAGCATTTATTTGATTTTATTGCTGGGGGGGAGGGTGGAAATCACACACTTAAATTCACAAAGCACAACACTAAAGATGTTTCTAGAAGAGCAACAACTATTACCTACCCAGAGTGCATTCCCCTCCCTCTAAACTGCAGCACTCATTTCTATTTCTCATATTTAAATTGAAAAGAAAAAAGAATTAAAAATACCTTTGTTCTGGGGACAGAGGCTGCAGTCTGCTGTCTGACAGTTGCACCTGCTATCAAAAGAGGAGAAGGGAAAAGAGGGGAAAAAAAGAGAAAAGACTTTTTCAGGAAATATTAATGCATAAACGAAGGTCCTCACAGCATTATGTTTGCATTTTGCACATGATTTTACTAATATTAAAAGCCTCTGATTTGAGACCCTTACATGTCTACCAATTCTGTGCCTCTGTGAGCATGGCTAGTGCAAGTTTTCTTTCCCTCACCTGCTGTTTGAAGCCTTTGCTCTGACTCAGAAGTACTACTTTTGGAAACAGGGAGTTGACTAACTCTTCCTCAACAATCGAGCCCTCAGGTGTTGAAAAATTAGCAAGAGCACTTTGTTGTAACTGGGTCCCTCCGCCCCAGAAACCCAGGCAGAACTTCCCAAAGCCTCTTGCGAGGGAAGCAGCAGCCCTGCAGCAGCAGTAGCTCTGTGCTGCCGCCAGCCTGGCCCAAAGCCAACCCAGCGACGTAGACAGAAGTCTGTTAACGCAGTTCCCCAAAACATTCCAGCAATGCCCACCGCTCACATCCTAACCTTCCGGCTCTCCTGCAATCATTTTGTTTCTGCACCTTGTTACTCTTCTGCAAAACAAGTTTGGCTGAGCATGGATTCAAAATACTACCTACCTGAGGCCACGCGGCGCTGGGAGAGTCTTGCTGAGAGCTTTTGTTGTTCAGATGAACTCCTGAGGGTGGCAAAAGAGTTCGATGAGGGACAGCATTACCTACAGAATTAATCTCCTGCCGTGCCGGATCCTCTGTAGTCTCTGGTGGAGTGAGGCCAACGTGGGAGTTCAGAGATGGCACTCTGCTCTCACTCAGGTATTGCTTCTGCTGATCTTGCTGCTGCTGCTGCAGTAAACTCTGCGGGTACAAGTGCCTGTACTGTTCGTGTGGATCTTGGTAGCAATACTGAGGCACTGCTCCCAACTGGATAAGCTGCACAGGATGATTTGGATCCTGAGGGTACTGGTGTGGTTCATGCATAGTCTTTGGATCGGGTTCCCTGTGATATGGAGGAAGCGGCAATTGCATCTGTTGCTGCTGTTGCTGTAACTGCTGCATGACAGGCTGCGTTTGGTAATACTGAGCTATTTGCATTGGACACTGCCGCTGCTGCTGCTGCCGAGTTGGCTGTTGCTGCTGGATCTCCTGTATCGAGAGCCGCTGATGTCCCTGCTGCGGCTGAGCGTAGTATTGAGTCTGCTGCAAGTGCTGCATCTGTTGCGGTAAGAGCTGCTGGGACTGCATTTGTTGAACGTGCGTCTGTCCCTGCTGAAACGCAGAATGCATCTGCATTTGCGATAAATGCTGCTGGTAGTCATAGTACAACTGTTGGTGCTGCATGACTTGCATTTGTTGCTTTTGCTGTGTGCTTGCAAAATTCTGGTGTGTTTGCTGTGGCACTGGTTGATATCTTTGTACACTGGAAGTTACAGGCTGTTGCTCAACCGCCGGCTTCTGGGATAGCAGCTGCCTCAGCGCACTGTCACCAGAATTATCCACCATCGAAGACTCAGTGTGCAAAACCTGAGCCATGTTGTTGACTTGAATTCTCAGATTTTGGTTAGCAAATACTTGTGTAAAGGAGTCCAATTTATGCAGGACCCCACTGGTAATTTTTTGCGATCGATTTTCACCAGGTTGAGAGTAAGAATATTGGTATCCATCGTGGGACTCCCCCTGCCCGAGGGGGCTCCACATTGCGCTTTGATTATTCAAGTTGTTCCTCACTGGGACATGGTTTCCTGAGCCAGAATGCGTCCAACTGGTTTGTCTAGATGTATCCATTGACCCAAGACTTTTTGAACCTACAGGCAAAGCTATACTGTCTCTTGAATCTTGGGGAAACTGGGGGGAGAGAGGGGACGCCTGGGGAGCATCCATAACAGATGTCCCATAGGTATGATTTAGAGATGGAAGGGAGTTCATTTGGTGTTGTTGGTAGTACAAGTTCTCATTGCTGTTGGCAGTATGGTTAGTTTTATACAATTGCTGGTCCCCCATTTTTGGTCACTTCTGTTCCAAACTTACAGGCACACGAACCATTGAAATCTCTATGAACCCTGAGATAGCTGAGTGAGGGGAAGGGAGGGGAGGGGAAAAGAAGCTAGAATTACTTATAATTCAGCATGTCCATGTGCATCACAAGGACTAAGATTTCCTCCAGTCTGTCAGTAATTCCAATCTCAGACTCGACGTTGCTTCACATCTTCAATAAATGGACCACAGCGCAAATCCTACACAGATCAATAGATTCAGTGTGCCAGGCACCTGTGGAGTAAGAAAAAGACAAGGTAAGTGCTGGTGCTCTGCATAAACTGTTATTGTTATTGCCTCAAAGGAAACTGTAAAATCGCCTAGTTTGAAATACATAATCAGATGCAAAATTGTAGCAGCTAGGCTATTCCAGAGCAGTTAGATTACTTCATCTCATCCCATTATCCTGCCTCTTCTCTAGTGCTGTGATAAAATCATTCTGCCAAACCAACAAAGGCTTATTCTTCAAAACTGTTTTTTCCCCTAAAGTATACGAACATTCAAGCAGTTTTACCTGGACACATACTGCTCTCTCACGACTAGTTTTAGCCAGACAGTTGACTATCAAGCCAAGTCACCTTCCTAGTGTTACAGCCTTTTTGTCGGAAGCCACATGCCCATTTTATAACACAGAATCAATTACTCTGGACACCACGGGTGCCTCCACAAAGGCCTGAAAAGGTAGATAAAAGAAAACCACGGCTTTGAACAAAGCTGTCCGTACTCAGATATCAGCATCTAAAAGGACATACAGAAAAGTCAACTGCAATCTGAGATTTGCACAGAGCCTTCCACAGCTTCTCACAGCTTCCAGGATATTCACAGGAAGTGTCCACTGGTGGTAAGAAAATAGAGCGTCACTAAAGAAGATGCAACCCTAATGCTCATTGCTGTGACAATTAAAAAAAAAAAAACAAAACACAAGCATAGTTACCCAACTGCATCTGTGCACGTAGATTTGTTTGCTACATACAGTGGAATCTGATTAATGCTAAGACCAAACCGGTCCATGGAAATCTTTTCTGATCACTCACCTTACATAGGGAGAGCTCAAATCCAGCTTCTGTTCTACCCTCTCACCCTTCCTTCTTTGCTTTGCATTATTTTAACAGACTTAATTTATACCGAATGCAACCTTTTATCACTTTTACTGTATAAACTGTAATTCAAAGTAACACCTTACAGATGTCTGTACTGTTTTCGATGAATAAAACAAAATACATGGACACATTATAGGGTTGTTTTACTATTCCACAGTATGAAGCTATCACTGTGTCTACAATCACGCACATGCAGAGGTACAATACGCCTATGCACACATAAGCATGTTTTAACATAGAAGTTGATTCTGAACTTCAACAAGAACACAGAAATATTAGACCACAACCTTAACTCTGCCTCCTTCACATCTGCCTTTCTAAACATAATGCTTTCCACCAAAGAATCCTGCGTTCTGATGTCCTTACCTTTTTAAACTTAGGAGAATCCTTGATCTAGATGGATAAACGTGAAGTCACTGATGGAGAAAATTTTAACCATTGCCAGATGCTTATTATCTGTGCTAGCAACAGCAAATAAGGGTAATACATAGTTGCAGGCATAAAAAACCCTTTTCCATTCTAGCATAATGTATGACAGAAAACCATAGCTCCCAATGAAGAGGGCTGTCAGTGTGTACACAGTTTTTGTGTAAACCATCTGCAGCCACTAGCATGTAACATTTTCACGTGACAAATAATGGCTGAGAATAATTGCAAGTTTATTTCCCCTTTCCAGAAATATACATTGCTTCATAGTTTCTCTGAACACACTCCCTTCCAGATTTTTATAGATGCACAATCAAAAAAAAGATAGGAGTCAACAATGAATGGTCAGGCTGCCAAGAAGATTTTTCAGCCACAACCCAACTTCAAAGACTTCCTATTAAAAATTATGAAGGGAAACTAAACAAAGCCTCCACAAAACATTCAAAGGGCATAAAAATAAACACTGTGTGGTATTTCACACTGAAAGGCCATCAACTTTTAGAGGAAGAGAGGGATCCTACACAGGAATATGCATGTCCTCTTATGCCTGCCAAGTTAAGAAAGCTCAGCTGAGATGCTCTGAACACATCTTCCCATGAAGACAGGGCACTATTGGATCTGTTGATACACCTTTTGCATAGGAGGTATGTCCCATTTCACCTATTAACAGTGTTGTAATTTACGCCAAGTTCCTTGGTTTTATTTTAAAGTTTGAAGTGACAAGTATTAGTCAAAGGACAAGAAATAACAGTGATACAAACCAGTGAGCAAGAATAAATGTCTCCAGGAGTCAATTAAAAGACCGCAAGAATTTCAGGAGTAAGGACAGTAAGAGCACTTATTCTTAAGGCAGCAAACAACATGATTTTGGTATAAAAATTAATCAAGCGGCCAGCCAGGCCCCTGACACCCTACTCTGCCTGCAGGCAGAAGCACTACGGTAGCAGATGCTACCGCCTGTACCAGCAGCCACAGCTAGTTTTGTGGTCACCAGAGATAATGCCAGCCCTTGCGCATGCACCAAATTTCACTTACTGCACCTGTTCACCTGGGGGTTACCTGTCACAGTTCTCAGGGTACTGGAAAACAGTCAAGAAAGTTTTATATCTGAGGCATTAGCACAAACCTCTCTCTTCCCCTCTCTCAGAAGAAAAGGAAAAAAAAAAAAAATTGCTCATAGAAATTTCCTCTCCAGCAGCTCCAGCATCCTCAACTCACCTCCAGTTTGGGAGGTGGGACATACTGCTGTCTGTTAGGTAGATTACACAGTTATCATCACAGTTACATAGAAACATTTGTAAAAATCTGAAAAAATTATAATAGAATATTATATTAAAATACCAGTGAAGTCACAAAAGGACTGTAAAGTTCTGTCACTATGAGAATCACATTTGAAAAAATGTGCATTGTTTTCAAACACCCATTCTTCCCCTCCCCCCCCCCCAAAAAAAAAAAAAAAAAGATGAAAACATTCCTTTCAAAAGCATCACTGATCTGGAGGGAGAAAATTGCAAATGTTTAAAAATCATTGTTATTCTACCTTCAGGTAACATAGAAAAAACAGATAGGCACATTGATAAAAGCATAATCAGTAATAAACCAATCCCTTAGATACCAGATTTTTTCTTTTTTTTTTTTTAGTACTTGAACAGGGTTAAATTCAAGGGCTTGATGCTGTATACACCGAACATCTGCGATCAGCTTTAACAAAATGCTAACAGTATACATTTCTTGTTGGATTAAAATTTAACAGAGTATTTCACTGCTGTACACAAGATGATTAAGGCTTTAGGGGCACCAAAGTTAGTCTCTGGCCAACTGAGAAGCCATTGGCAGCATAGCGAATGATTTCTATTTCTTTCAATGATAGGAAGAGAAGGGTGCTTTTTCTCCTTTTTGTTTAGCATGCATTCCTAAACACCCATCACTGCAATTTATCAAAACAACAACTCTAACTACTAAATGGTTAAATCAAACAACTAAAAGCAGCAGCAGTTTTAAAGCAACAATGGTTCTGCAGTCCTGTGTTTCTTCTCTTCCCAAGTCATTTATGCTACTTAACCTATTACATTTCTGACATTACAGATATATCCCAATTACGCAATCATTACAAAGAAACATGAAAATAAATGCAAAAGGACAGAAACATTTCTGTAGACTGCCTAGGAAGAGAAATACCCTACTTAAGTTTATGGATGAAATCTGGACTCAAACTAATGGGAGTTCAATTGATTTCAACAGAGACAAGGTTTTGCTCCAACTCTTTTCTCATCATTTCAGCATGGTCCCCTGCAACTTGCACAGCTCCATTCTCCAGACTGAAAGCCAGGGACATGCCAAGCTGGCTGAAGTGCCTTTACACACTCCAACCATCTCCCTCTTCAAACACAAGCAATTGTAAGGCAATACAAGTAGTAGTCTCTCCTGGAAGCATACCATAACTTAGTTCTGGTAAACATGAAACAGAAGAATATGCCAACGTTATCGGTCTTCAATAAAGGTGTTTCCTCCTTCCTAAACTATATCACTGGAGAGTCAGAAGAACTTACAGAAGACGACAGGCAGTGAAATATCAAGGAGACGGTCATTCTATTAAAAAAAACACTCCCAGCTCCATCACATACCACAGAAGCTGAAACCTGCAGAATTTTTCAACTCCAGTAAACAACAGATCAAGCCACAGTCACACTATCGAACTGCCTGAATCCACATGAATTTCAGAGCAAGACATCCACTCCAAATAAGTCAGTGCATGAAAGTTGGGCTGGGTGTGGGCTGCAAAACCAGAACTGAATGCCAGCCAGTGCCAGTTTCAGAACTGAGCTAATGGAGAGGGATGTCAAAAGACTGTAGGAGAGCAGATGCTGAAGGAAGCAGACTCATTAAAAGGCCATAAAGTTATTATAGCACCGATCTAAGCCATCTCAGTAGGTTGCATGGCTGTGTATCAAAAGGGAATTGGATCCTATGGTTTGTCCAACTTATTTCAAGTTTTTCAGCTGTCACCATAAGCAAAAATCTACATGCTTTTCTAGGTTAATTACTAGTTAGCCTGAAAAAGAAGACGATGGGATAAGATGGCAGATGCAAAAAAGACCTCCATGTTCAACCAGGTTCTGCAGGACAGAGCATCTGCAGCTACTCACAAGTAACAGTTATCAGCAGATGCTCATTTGCTGGGGCACCATCCCTCCTCATGTCCCTCCCTCCGGGATGGTAACACATCAGTTAAAGCCAGTCTAACCATCGCTCTTAGCAGTCTAAACTTTTTTATAACACTTAACTCCAGGCAAGCCCGCTTACAGAAATGTGTCATTTCTATGTGTTCTCCCAACACTGCAGACGTATTTTAATCGTGTCTTACCGTCCTTCAGTTGCACAGGCTGAGACAGGGCTTTCTCAAGCTGCTGTCTTTTTGCTATCAGAATATAAGCTTCATTTTTAACTGCGGATAAGATGAAATCCAAAACCAGAAGTTCTCTGTTCTCTTCCTTCCTTTTAGTTTTTTTCCTCCCACTTAGCTTCAATAGAAACAAAGCAGGATTTATTGTGTTCAATTTTTAGCCTTTTTTTACGAGAATGCTTTTATTGGCCTGTTTTGTTATTCAGAACTGTGAGATCTTCTGCTAAGCTATTCTTAAATCAAGACAGCCATCATTCACATCATCTTGCTCTCTGATTTCCTTTAGGACAGACACAGGAATACACAGCAGTTCCTTCCCTGATAGCCTTCGTTCTGCTGACACTGATGCTACCAGCAGCCCCTGCCACGTGGGCTGACTATAATCCAGCCTTTAAGCAACAGCACAGACAGGCATGATTTTCAGCTGGGCACTCCCAACGTACAACCACCACTAAGAACCCACCAAGAAGAGTGGCTTTAAAAACCAAGAGAGCACTACCCGAGAACGGACGCACCTGCATGGCTCAAACCCAGCTCTCAGGAGCGAAGCTGGCCCTACCCCTACATCTTCAGATGTGATGACTGCGGTAATGCTGGATGGCTGAGAAGCACAGAATTGGGAGAGGAAGAGTGGCATATTTCAGAGACCCCTGTGCTCTTGCAGGCTGTTTAGATACCAGGTTTGCCTTCATAACTCTTCGTGTAGCCACAGTTCAAGCCCTAGCTCCTTTTTTTTTTGGCACAGGAAATAAGCACATGAAAAAAGCAGCACAGTAATGAAACAGAATGAATAATTTCTAACGCCAAGCAAGGTGGTTGGGTGAACTAGCAGAGACAAAACTAGAGAGGTGAGAAGATAACAACTCAAAGATCTACTTTTTTTTTTTAAATACCTATAGAAAACCTGAAGACATCTGATATAGCAATAAAGAGAGGCAGAGACTGAAAACAAGGGTCAAAACAAGGTATCAGGATCATGGCTATTTTGGTTAGAACAAACACCGAAATAGCAATATGGACTTCAAGGACCAACAATAATTTTCTATAGCTATGTCAAGGACAAATGCTTATAGGGCTAAAAACCTTTTCATCCCCATCCTGGATACAACTGCTTGTATGTTTTCTACTGCACTTCGATTTTGACTTTCTTTGAACAGCAAAGATCTCAAATCCGTGCCCATATCTGCATATAAACCCCAAGGTTGCCGTTAGGCAAAACCACCACCACCAAAAATCCCACTTCAGTATATGAGAACATAAGCAAATAAAATAATTGCAAGAGTGAAAAGAGGATGGAAAGGAAGCAAAATATTTAGTACACTGATTTTATCCGAGCATAGTAAGAAAGCTATACACTCTTAAAACAGAGGGGAAAACCAGATTAGCTGCTTTTTAATATTAATGCTGGTAATTCTTCAACAGTTGCACAAATCCTTCAAAAATTACCATTCCCTTTGCAGCTGAGCTCCTTCTGCAGTGCAGTTGGAAAGGCTGCTGAGTCTCATGTGGCTGCTCATTTAAGCTGTTCCCATTTCCACTCTTAAGAGAGACTAGAATGTCCTAATTCAGTTTAATAAAGAACACATTGGACTTGGGGGAGGGGAGAGCAACAACGGCATTGGGACGGGAACCGAGCAATTTCTCTACTTCAGTGAAGTTTTAAAAAAAAAAAAAAAAAGGCAACCAAAAAAACCCAACAGCAAAACCAACAGTTGATCATCTCAGGAAAGTCTCTAGAAAAGGGGGAGGAGAAAGGAAGACAAACAAGCAGAAACATTTTCCTCTCCTTTTGATGTAAGTTATAAGTAGAAAACGCATTCCGAGGCACTGGTAATTTAATCAAAACTTTTTTTCCCAAAGCTAACAGAATTCTGGTTATTCAAGAAGAGGAGGCTGATTTCTAAATAAAGCCATTAACTCAATTTAGTTTAAGGGAGATACAGTTCCATGAGTCCCGAAGAAACGAAGAAGGTTGCTTCAACAAATTTGATTATCCTTGCTGTCAGTGAATTGGCGTTACAGTTTCGAGGTACTCTGAAGGGTTTGGAGAACTGCGACTGAAGCAGGTATCATATTACTTCATAAAGATGGCAAATATAAAATGATGTGATCTCCTTACAATACTGATTAAAAATAAAAATAAAATACAAGCCTTCACTAAGGCCAGAAGGGCACTTGAATTGCATATTCCATGACTAAGCAACTAAAAAGCGTACAGAAGACAGCATCAATTAGAGGGGCTGATCATCTGTGATAAACACAATGATTTTTTAATATTCACCAATACGTTACTGCATATTTGATCAAGGCTGAAGCTGTCTATGAAACTTGATTTGAAATCTCTTCAGCCAATCTGGGTTTACTAACTGCTTAGATAAAATAAATTGTAGTACCTTCTGCTGAATCCTACATCAAGGGCAATACTCTCAAATGCTTCCTGGAAAATAAACATGTCCTATTATTAAAATTGCCCTCAATTTCATATTTTAGTTTACTTCTATTATTGAACTGAGTGACTTGTTTTTCCCCCAGCAAGATCCTAGTTCTGCAGACATGACAAGACCCTGGCATGAAGATGCTAGGACAGAGAGGTTAGACCTTGCCCACTTATTGTATGTGGCTACATTACAACCTCTGGTCACTACTGTTGTCTTGGGGGAAGAAGGGAAATTTTTATGCCTTTCCACTCAAACATCAATCCATCGGCTATTGTTCTGACCACAGTTATGATAAGCATACAATTTTAGTATAAGGCGAGCATCCTTATAATGTACTTAACCAGTTTCTTCCTGACCTCTACAGTGTTTACGCTCTGAAGCTTGTAACGTGATTGCCTTTTTCTGTAACTGTAAATGCTGTGAAACAGTCAGAGAACATATGCTAGGATTTGCAACAACAGGCAAGAAGGAAACATCCTGAGACAGATAAACAATTAAAAAAACCAGGCAGAAGTAGTAGTATGTGGAAAATAGCATATGGCTAAGCTTTCAGTAGGGAGGGAACAGCTATTTTGAGCCCAGTGTGTCCCCCAAAGGAGACAGTTTTCAGAAATGCAGCTGCAGGACGCTCTGAAAAGTCAATCCCTCTAAAATACATCATGTTGGCACCTAGCAGTGGAGCCAAGTACAATCCAATGGCTACGCAGAACTGATCACCATGGCTTTTTTTTTTTTTTTTTTTAATT
>VYZW01036186.1:0-10879 GCA_013401315.1 Balaeniceps rex
CTAGTCTGGACAAAAGGGGATTGAGCCCCTGTTTGTTGTGTTTGTTTATTATATTTCTTAATGAGCTCATGTGTTTAAATCACAGAGTACATTGTCCTGTAAATTTGAGAGATCCGAATGGACCTTGACATATGGTTTGATAGATGGTTTAAATTGTCCCAGTTGAAGGATTTCTTAATCTTATTTTTCCTAACAATTTAATACAATCTATTCAGCCATAGGAAGAGTTGGCATGAGAAGGATTTGGACAGATTTCTTCAAAGAGGAGACATTCTCTGGCTAGAAAAGGAAATGTGCAAGAAGCTGTAAGGTATGTTTTCTGTTTCCCATTTTGAAGGAGCTTGGTTATAATCAAACATCTTTTCTTTGCGCTTTATGCTTGTTGTTATGTACTTATACAGGAAGGACTGCCTCCTGCCTTTCAGAGGTCCATGGTATCACAGAATCTGTTTCCACTGAAATGATTCACAGAATTCTTATTGACTTCACTGCTGGGCCAAGCTAATGGAGGGGTGTGCATCTACACCATCAAGCTGAACAGCCATGCTGCGTTTGAGGGGTTGTTGTTTCCATCCCCTGTACTAAATGTGTTTTTCCTTCTGTTTAAGATTAGGTTATGAATTCCAGGTATTGTCATGACTGTAGAGTCTTGTAACAGGGAGCAGATAAGTTCTTGTGACAGTGTTCTCAAACTGGGAAGAAATTCAACAGTTGATGATTTCAACATCTGGGTTTTTTTGTACAGCATGCCATGTTTTGCATGTATGACTTCTCTGCTGCTTAGTGATGCCTGTTTATTCTTTTGGTTATAACAAGAATAAGGGTTACCATTGACCATTTTAGAATGTTACTCAATCAGTTGGCTGCTTCTGTGTCTGCTGAACATGTTAATGTGTTATAGTAACAAAAAAAAAAAAAAAACAAAAAAAAAACCCCCAACAACTCCAAAAAAAATTTTTAAAAAAAGGTTTAATCCGGGGCTTTTNATTAGGTTATGAATTCCAGGTATTGTCATGACTGTAGAGTCTTGTAACAGGGAGCAGATAAGTTCTTGTGACAGTGTTCTCAAACTGGGAAGAAATTCAACAGTTGATGATTTCAACATCTGGGTTTTTTTGTACAGCATGCCATGTTTTGCATGTATGACTTCTCTGCTGCTTAGTGATGCCTGTTTATTCTTTTGGTTATAACAAGAATAAGGGTTACCATTGACCATTTTAGAATGTTACTCAATCAGTTGGCTGCTTCTGTGTCTGCTGAACATGTTAATGTGTTATAGTAACAAAAAAAAAAAAAAACCAACAAAAAACCCCCAGACATCTCAAGAAAAATGTTTAATAAAAGGTTGTACTCGGTGCTTTTAAATAAGAAAGCCTTTGTTATATATATAAAAAAAAAGGATATCTGTGAAGTACACTCCCACTTTGCAAGCAGGAATTTATTGTTCTTAATCACTAGTGGCAATGGCTACAGTAGCTTCCATGTGTTTGCCTTCCATGTGAATCATATATTAAAATGCTGAAGTGTTGCAACGTAATTCAAGAGGAAATCTCAATGGCAACAGTAGTTTAGGTGGATTAATTTTGCTCAATTAAACATTTAAATCTAAATTTTTCCCTTTGAATCTCTTTATATCTAATGGAAAGAAATACACAGCCTCAGAGGGCCATTCATATGCCTTGTGTTAGATAAGTATCTTGGAATGAGTTGAATCGGCCTCCCAAGGTGCCTATTTCCATTGACTACAAAGGAACCTGAAGGTGACTGGCATTTAACTTCAAATGCTGAAACAGGGCAGATGAATTCCCCCCCTTTTATTTTTTTAAATATCTTTAAAAAACTAAACATAGATTATACTGAGAGAGGATAAATCCTTTCTGACAATTCTAGAGAGTAAAGAAAGTATGGATCACAACAGTGACTTTAATTTGATAATACGATAAGAGATTGGATTTTAAAAGTAGTTATGGAGGGGGAAAAAAGAAAACAACAGTTTCCTCTATTCTTCTACTTCCTGAAAGTTGTCTTTGAGTAACTGTTGGTGTTTGGGATCAAGATGAGAGAGGTAGCATTGAAAACTTACCTGGCCATATATAAGTGCCCCCCAGATCCTAAAACCAAGGGTAAGGAGGTAAAAACTAGTATTGAGGGCAGGTGCTCTCTTAATTTATTTCAAGGTCATTTAATAGCTATAAAACTATAATAAGAGTAGTTAGGACTGGGGCTCAGGAAAGCAGAAGCGTATGGGCTTGGTTTATTGGCAGGTTGCAGACAGCATGTGTTTATTGTAGGTTGGTATCATGTTAACATGTTCTTGAATGGATTTGAGTCCTTGGCCTGTGGTATCTCCAGAGAGGGCTAGTTTAGAAACAAGAGGAGTTTATGAGCATGGATGATTGCTGGATCAGATGTGCTGGCCTGGTTTTGAGGGCTGATTTTTTTGAAAAGCAGCAACTCTAGGAGCTCTATGGGTTGTAGAGGGTAGATGATCAAGGGGAAAGATTAGAGGTGGGGAATGAGTTGACTATTTGGGTTCAGAAAGCAGGGGATTTAGGCTTCAGTTGGTTTCCAGGTCTGGTAAAGCCCGACAGATCTAGAACAAGGCCTAGCAGTGGAAAGGTCTGGTGGTATTTAGTAGCTCTAATAATAAATCTGCCTTAAGTAAATTAGATTTGCAGTTGTGTCTAGGAGCAGAACAGGGACTCAAAAACTTAGTAGAGGGCTTTTTAGTTAGGATGATGGCTGGTGCCATTTGAAGATAGTGGACTACATTGATTTTGTTAGTGTTTTGGTATTGCATCTATAGCACCGATTTGGGTTAGGTAGCAATAGTGTTGCAGACAGCAGAGATGTATAAGCTTGGTTTAAAACAAGATCCTACAGCCCACCCCTATAGTCCAAGCCCTAAACCTGGGCCCAATCATAATGCTAACTTATATTATTGATCAGAGATTCAAATTAATCTACAAACTTTCATAGAAACCTCTGTCTCCTACACATACTGGCTCTCATCCTTCCCGTGGTGGGTAGATTCTCCAAGCCATGCCACAGGACAGAGGCTTAAATTGAATTAGGACTAGGGTTTGGGGCATGGTACAGGGGTGAGAGGTCTAGCGGTACCTCTGGATGGAAAGGGTTCTGTGAAGCGGTGGTCTGGGATGTGTGGGCAGGGCAGACTGCTGGAAGTGAGGGCACGGGACTGCCAGTCACAGGACTAGCAGGATAGAGTCAGAGAGATATAATTTTGGGATGAGAAATTTTTGAATGGTGAATTAATGCATTTTCTGTGAACAGAGGACTGAGGAAAGTGGATGTAGATGTGGAAGACAGGCTATTTCAGAGGTATATGGATCTCTGGGAGGTGAGGAGTAGAAGGGAGCTATTATGTGTGAGAAGGGAAGCCCTTTCAAATGTATGGAAACTACTCATAATACCTAGCAGGAAAATAACCTTTTCTTTTAACTTCCATGTTGCAAATTGTCCTGGTTTTGGCTGGGTTAGAGTTAATTTTCTTCCTAGTAGCTGGCATAGTGCTGTGTTTTGGATTTAGGATGAGAAGAATGCTGATAACACACTCATGTTTTAGTTGTTGCTAAGTAGTGCTTACACTCGTCAAGGACTTTTTAGCTTCTCATGCCCTGCCAGCAAGAAGCTGGGAGGGGGCACAGCCAGGATAACTGACCCAAACTGGCCAAAGGGCTATTCCATACCATATGACGTCATGCTCAGTATATAAACTGGGGGGAGTTGGCCGGGGGGCAGCGATCGCTGCTCGGGGACTGGCTGGGTATCAGTCAGCGGGTGGTGAGCAATTGCATTGTGCATTGCTTGCTTTGTATATTATTATTACTACTACTACTATTTTACTTTATTTCAATTATTAAACTGTTCTTATCTCAACCCATGAGTTTTCTCACTTTTACTCTTCCAATTCTCTCCCCCATCCCACCGGGGCAGGGGGAGTGAGTGAGTGGCTGTGTGGTGCTTAGTTGCTGGCTAAGGTTAAACCATGACACAAATTAATCTCTACAAACTTGTAGCTTTATTTTATGAGACATGTTATGCTAAGGGAAGCTGAGGAAGAGAATTCAGTAATGTGTTTGTGGTCAGAATGGAGGAGGGTGCCAAAGCTGAGTGGGACTGGCAGGCAGGTAAGAGAGATGTAATAGTCTGTCACCCTAAACAAAGGGATGGTTGTCCTGTCCTTTTAACCAGGCTACTTCTGAACGTCCATCTGTGTTTCCATCTAAGCAGTAGAGATGCTCCCATTTTATCTTTGTGCACTGCCATTGAGTTGTCACAGACAATTCCAGTATTGCTCAGGAGACTTTGTAATCTGTGAGTTTATTGGGAATCCTTGAGTTCATTACTGAGGGATTTAGTGCTGATGATGTGTGCTATGAGTCCAGTCCACTATTGACACACCAGCAATGCTGTGGACAGGAGGAACACCTCAGTCTTATCGTACGTGTTTGCTAAGGGAAAGCTAGAAGGTCAGCTACTTAAGATGGTCTGTTCTTGCTTAAAGATCTTCCAGACCACATGTAGTTTTCATCAGTAATGCATAGCCCTTGCTTATTTAAATACTGGACTCTTTTATTATACACTGTTGATATTTAATTCTCTTATTGCATTTAATACCAATAATATTGGTGTGCTGTTTTGGGCCAGCTGCAAAGGTGTGATCCAATATTTGTATAGGTGGTGTAGCTGCAAGTGGCAGTCCCACCTTCCCGCTCTGCCAGGTACTATCTATCTCCTGTCTTAGGAAGTATGATGAGTGTATTCTATTTGTTGGTCACTAGTAAGCAACAGACCATAGTTAAGTGGTTTAATTGCAAAGAATTCAGGCAGATCTTTATCTGTAGCTTCAGTAAGAACTTGAGTAATACTGTTCTCCAGCTTAACCAGTGGAAAAGTAGCTTCTGCTGCAAATATTTGTGTAGAGATTTAACTTCACTTTCTACATGTATCAAGGTGAATAAGCTCAACTGCTCCCCTGTTAAAGGAAAATAATGAAGCAGGCCTGAGGTTTAATTGAGTGCGTTTTTTGACTTCGTTGGTTGCTTGTATGAAGAATTTTCATGGCTGTGTGTTGGTGCTCTCAGGGATATTTTAGAAGATGGCTGCCTCTTGCTGATGGTGATCATTCTGTGGTGTTTTGGAAGCTTACAGAACAAAGTATGTTTTGACAGTAGCTGAGCACAAAGCGTTCCAAGGTGGGTGGCTTATTAAGGTGAGGAGTTGGCACTGAATGTCAGACTCATATAAACTTCTAAGATCAAGCAGAACATTTCCATTTAATTGTGATCTCCAAAATGACTTTGGTTGGTACAACTGCTTAAACATATCAACATAAGGCTCAATATTTTCATTACAGTAAAGCATTTCACATGAAAACATTTTAAGCAGCATAACATGCTTAGTATTTGACAAAACATCCTCCAAATATCTGTACAGAATTATTTTGATAAACGGTGTTTCTGGAACAAGATCTAACCCTTACAAAATAAAACACAAAACTCCTTTTTGTCAGTGGTTAACAGCTGGTTTTGGTGATGTGTTTGCCATTAAAACTCTAGGAACAAATAATTTTCAAGGGGTGCAAGACCTGGATATGTTTCTATATAACCTATACTTTTAAATGAAGATTCTGCTTCCATGGTTTTTGTACATTTATTTGATGGAGTATCAGATTACACAGTCATAAAATTCTATTTACTATTTAAAGTAAAATGATAGATGTTATGAAAAAATACCTTTACTACATCAGTGATGCTTTAACTAAAGTGAATATTAAGACTATTAACCAGGGGTTGAAAGTTTTAGTCCCTGATATTGAAAGCACTTCTATATATCCTTAACTTTACATGTAAGGAGTCTCCCTGGCAGCAGAGGGACTATTCTGATGGGCAATGTTAACTGGGCGCAGAATGTGGGCCAAAGTACTTGGAGAGGTATGGACATGTTACACAGAGAAACATTCTTAGCACATAAATAAAATTTGTCTTTTAAGTATGTACATATACTGAAAAGGAGTATTCTTAACTGAAAGGATGTGTTTTCTTTTTCTCTCAATAGTGCACGTGTTCCCACTTCACTCAGAAAGTGCTTATGTATTCTCAGCTAGAGAATTACCTCATCAGCTGTGAATCTAGCATGGACAACAAATCTAAACCAAGAATGTCTTATCAGCAGGAAATATTGGGGGAAGAAAAGGCTGGTAATAATTTCTATATATCTTGTATTAATAAGAAACCTTCTCATAGAGAAGAACAGACTCTTAAATATTTTCAATCCTGATATATATACAATAGTAAACCATCAGATTTTCATGCTTTAGTGACACACTTTAAAATCCTACCCCAGGCAGCTGTCAGAGTAGCTCTGTCCAGGTCCTAATAGCCGCCTCACATTCAGCTCTAGTACCAGAAGCTTAAACTCTTGATAGCTGAGCAGTCACGAGAGAGAAAACACAGTTCTACCAGATTTGGAAAGGGAAAGAGAGTGAGGAATGGATCTTTCTATTTCCAGAGGCCCAATAGCTCACCTGTGTCCCAGAACAAGACAAGGCAGTTCATGTTTCCAGTCCCATTAGACCTGCCTTGTACCATTTCTGATGGCAGGGCCCAAGTGCAGTGTCTGTTCCACACAGTTCTCAGTAGTCTAAAAGAAATGTACCCATCACATGGCAAGAGAAAAATAGCCCTTTGGAGCACAACTGAACCCCTCTCCCCTTGAATAGGTAGAACACCTATCTATTGCACCAGTTTTTCCAACATATTGGGAAGGATCACCAGGGTTGATGCCTTTCACTGCTATATACACTTTTCTGATAAATTCAGTGTCTCTGTGGGGAAGGTGACCTGGAGAGGGCTGCCCTTGGATGTAGAGCTGGCCCCACCACCAGACCTGATTTCATTCACCAGGAAGATGCTCTCAGAGTCCTGCCCCTGTGAAGAGTCTGAGGTCTCCAAGCTATGCAGTGTCCTTACTGACGTGTCAGACTGAGCCAAACTTGCACTGGGGCCTGGAAGCAGCATGCGACCCCCAATGCTGCTTTCACTTAACTCTGGAGGATAAAGCAGTGTTTGTGAGGTGCTGCTAGTCTCCCTCAGCTCACGAGAGATGAGGGAGGGTGACTGACTTGATATGGCAGAGGAGGTCCTGTGGCCATCCATACAGTTGAAATTGCCCCCTGAGTGCTGCCTCCGAGCCCCTCCAATGTGGCAGAAGAGGCATTTGAGCTTCTCGATGGCTTTGCTGAGCACAGTCTTGCGGAGGAGGATGTAGACCCATGGGTCCAAAATGGGGTTCACTGAGGCAATGTGGATGGCTTGCAGGTCAGGGTTTTGCCTCACATCCCTCACTGGTTCCGGCTGGTACAGCTGGTTCACAAAGACACGGACCTACCCAAGGAGATGGGGGAAGAGAAAGACACAATTATACAATTACATCAGGAAATCAAAGTTTACATTTGAAAGCAGAGATTTAGATTTGCAACTGCAAGCTATGACAAGAGAAGAGGCTGGCAAGGCCAGGCATCTCGGATTGGCAGCCGTGAGTTTATTTTTGGAAATGGCAAAAAAAAAAAAGCAGAGAGATGAATCTGCTGTAAATTGACTTTTGTTACAGGTAGGAAAGGAATGGCTCTTTCTCTCTTCTTCCCCTCATAATTAATCCTTGAACCTTTAACTTTTGGCTGTTGTTTTTAAAACTTCCTTATTAATTGATAGAACCCAGGAGCAAAGATGTAGACCTGTATCCTGCTTTCTTGGTATACCTCAAGTCTTATGCTACCTGCAAAGAGTAGCAATTGTCGATTCCAAAGTTTAGAAATGCATTTTGCTGACACCTGTTCTTACTGGAATTGTTTGTATACACTCAACTGTTTGCTTGTTGCAGCATGGTTTGGAGAAAAAAAAAAATAAAAAAAAAAGGAAAAGTCCTCCAGCTAGGAGATTTTTAATAGGTCAAAATGATTAGATGATTCCAGCACTGGACTGGAGTGCTTTGCTTTCTCCTACATGAGCCAGCATTTTGGTTCTACTTACAAAAGCATAAAAATACTGATAAAGTGGTCAAGAATTGAAGATGTTAAAGCTGCTGCATGAAGTGACTATTTAATTAGCACTTTTAGTTTATCATGTGCAAAATTTAAGACTAATTAGGATCCTGTCTTCTACACAGAAATGTCTCCTTTGGGTTCTTCCTCTGTATCCAAGAGGAAAAAAACAGTAACCTAGTCCCTATCCTGGTTTAGGGGCCACTTTTGTAAATGCTACTGTGAGTAAGGCACAGTCCAATTCTTTGATATAAATTTATATCTTTCCAGTGTCGCTAAGGAGGATGATATCATATGAGTTTATGTTGATCAGTCTCAAATACCTGCTCTCCATTTTAGCAAGACCTATACAGTGTCCGATTATAGGAAGGCCTAGGAAAGCCACTGAAAAGAATTGATAATGGAAGATGCTGTTTTCTTCAGATTCCTTAAGGTAAGTCAGTCAAAATAAATCCCTTAATTATCCTATCATCTGATACAGTAAAAATCTAGTAGCAAAATTATGAGGTTTTTAAAGTCTCAGCCTTGACTCCTGAAATGAATGAAGCCTTGCCTAGCTAGGAGAAGGTTACAGACAAGGAGGCAGACAAGCATTTAAATAAACTGGAGCCAAACTAGAACAGCCCTCTTAAGTCACTTTTATTAGAAGTTCTGCATGTGAAGCCATCCAAGTCTGGTGAAAAATTTCACAATTCTGTTTGGAGAAATTTTCCTGCAGCAGGGCAATGTGGTGACATTCTGCTTGTCATAATTCAGAGCTTGAATGTGCTCCAAAGCTATCAATGAGGTATGAAGTAAAATAATGTAGAGTCCCTCTTCAGAAGTCCTATGCATACAGTCTCTCTCAAGCCAATGACTGTCAAATCGATGATTGTCTATATTTTCTTTCTCGGTACTTTTCTCTAGGTTTTATGGGTAACAAAACCTGCCCAGAGAATTCAAAATATGGGAAAATCTTGAATTTATACAGCAATATAATGATCAGAGTTTTAGTCTCAGTTACTTTCCTAATGATTTCTAACACTGCAGATGTCTTTTTGACAACTAATTTATTGAGCTTATTTTTCTGTTAAGCCAAACATGCTACTGAAGTACTTCAAAGAGTATTCCTATGCATATTGAACTTATTTTTATGGTTTTTTTCTTTTATTAAGCTTTATTTGCTTTGAATTTTTTCATTATTTATTTTATATTAGCTTCCTATCCGATCTCCATCACTACATGATTCCATGTATCACTGGCTGAGAGAAGACCAGTCCCTCCAGAGGCCAAAATTTTTAAATATATACAGTTTTGCTGGTATTCATTGATTCTTTAAAAATGCATTTAATTAAAATCTCTTGCCATTTGCTGGTGGCAGGGTGCAGGAAAGCCAGTCTCTCATCTGACTTGACTACATCTTTCCTGAGTGCACCGCCAGGTGGCACGGATGTCCCACGGTCACAGCATCCCGCCTCAAAGCCACAGTGCCAGCAGCTCTGCCACCTACCCTGTGCTGACGGGCAGCTGCTGCATCCCAGAGGAGGCTAGCAAATGGAAATGTGCAACCAGTGATTAACTTTGCAGGTGGGGAGAAGTTTTGTGACTCAATTTATAAGCTTGTGCAAGTAAAGCTGCTCTTAGCGACACAGGTGCTGAACCTGAAATGCAGCAGTTCAGATTCCTGAACCTGGAAGGCTGAAAAATAAGTTGATGCAACTTTGGCATCGGCTAAACTCTGTTCTTGAAATATCTACTTGGCCATTTGTGTGAGATTTTTTTTTTTTACCCCTCCAAAACTGATAAAAGGTCATAAATATACAACGGTCAAATTCCCCCAGGGGCTTTAACCTGTGCCATAACGTTTTTTTCCAAATGCTTCTTTTTTCTTTTTTTCCTCTGTACTGAGATTTCCTTATGCAGGGGAATACACCCTGAAAGCATGTAAATGCTGGTCTATGTATTTGACCAGTTGATCATTGGACAGGTACCTGCCCCGAAAGCCAGGAGTCCAAAGGACAGTGTTGTGGGAGTGGAGGCCTTCTAGCAGCTCATACTACAAAATGCAGTCATTACCAGGAAGATTAGAGGTGTGACAGGGAGGGGTATTTGCTGATAAATTCATCCAAATCACAGAACCAGAAGGCACATTTTGAAGATAGCTGAAGTACACAGTCCAACTTTGGAGACCTGTTGGATTTTTATTTTATTTTATTTTTTTAAACTTGGAGCTATAGTTACACATCAGTGATTTAATAGTGGGTTTGTTCTTTTGATAAGCAGCATCTGAAATTGAGGTACCTAATTCACCTTTCTCTGTCTACCTGGCAGACTTTATGGAAAGACAAAAATGTCTTTAAGTGCTAACTGTGGCTGAAAAGGACAGTCTCTAATTGCACAGCACAGCTTCCTTTATGTTATCTCTGTATGTTTTGTTTCCTTTTGACAGATATGCAACACATAGGTAAAAGATTCCTAAAATGGCCCTATTTAGTGAAAAATTTGGACTGTACAAAACTATTTCTACTTCCCAGAAAGGTCCCATGTCTTTTATTAGAAGCCCCCCAAAATGTCAAATGCATTTATCAATTCAGACCTATTGCTTGGATTACATCTTAATCGCAATATGGTAAAAAATAATCTGTGTCAGAATGTCAGTTTTATAATTTCTTTACATACTGGTAAAACAGCATTTACTAATGTATCATCTACAAGAACAGCAAGAGATGTATCCTGTTTTGGCTACAAGTCTTCTGCTGCAGGATGTAGCATGATAAAGGATATTGTCTTGCATCTCCCCTTGGGAGGCAGTCCTGAAGGACAAAGGAGTCCAGG
>VYZW01036187.1:1288-30208 GCA_013401315.1 Balaeniceps rex
CGGGCGGAGCCGCCCCCGGTGCCGCCTCAGCGCCGCCGCCGCCGCCGCCGCCCGGTGCCTCAGGGTTCCGTGGGAGAAGGGCCCGGCCCGGCCGCGCCGTCCTCGTCGCTGGCGTCCGTGCCGCTCCCGCTCGGTTCCTGCGGGGGACGCCGCCGTCAGAGCCGAAGCTGCTCCCCCCACCTCCCCGCCGCCTTTGCATTATAACAAGTTTCAACCGAGTCGCTCAAAGCAGCAGGCAGTGTCGCCTGTGAAGAAGTACCTCAGCAGGACTGTCTGCGGAGTCCTCCTCCTCATTGGAGTCCCTCTCTTCAGAAGCTTGAGATGAAATTTCTTCTCCCTAAGTTGAATGCAAAAGACCTGTACTGAGTGTATGCGAAGCAGCCAAATCATGCTAGGATGGAATGGAAGAAAGCGGCATTTCATGTCTTGAAACCTGCTTTTTACTCAAAACCTGTTTATTTGTTTCTGCTGTCCTGCTTCTACAGTGAAAGATTAAAAAGACTGCCAGAATTGGCTTCTGTTAAAGCCACACACAAGAGTGTGTGAAGAAGTGTTCAGGTGACCTTTACATCTTCCCTTCTTTTGTCCAGTTCTTGCCACCGAGTGGAGGAAGGATCCCCCATACCTATTCATTACAAACAATAAAAACTGACCACTTCACTGTGACAGCCTTGCTGCAAGGAAGCCCTCAGAGATGCAGGCCCTTAATCTTGAAATAATATACTTCTTTCTGCTGCACTAGACATGACTGTAATACGGTCACATTGAATTTGGCCTTTTAGCTCTACCCGCACACAAGGGCAGAGTTACAGTTGTCTGGGCAAGTTGAGCATTGTCTTTTCCCAGGTTTTAATTGCCTCAGGCAGGCCACTGATTCTCACCTGAAGATCCCGATTTTTAAGGATGCCCACCCAGAACGCCTCCTGGCAGTGGTTGAACGCCAGCATTGCCTTCACTCGGTATACAAATTGTTCCAGTGACTTCTTCAACAAAGGCACGTGGTTGGTCAGTCCAATGTCTTGGTGAATCTAAACATGAAACAGTAAAACGTGACTATGATTGATTCTTGCAAAAGTATTCCAAGTATTAAAAAGCCATTGGTTACACAGGTGGGAGGGATGGGACATGATCCCCACAAGGCTTGCCCAGATTATGTCATTTCTTGGCCAAATTATTTTTATAGCTTTTGTTTAAAACTCAGATAAGCATTTTGTCTAAGGCAGCAAAATGATCCCTTGCAACAGTCCAAATAGCCATATCCACTCTGGATAAAAATAGGAGCCTCAGCTTTTCTCATGAACCTTAGAGAAAGGCTAGCAACTCCTCTACCTAAGTCAGATGAATTCTGCTGACCTTAGGAAATTATTTTAAGAATCTGCTTTTCCTTTGATCCATCATCTCAGCAACAGACTGGTGTCACTTGCTCTGTTCTTTAAGAACGACACACAGCTCTTCACACACAGATCTCGCACTGCTGCCATCTTGCTCATGGCAGCCACAGCTTGCTTGCACACAAATGTCTGGAAGCTGCATTGCTGCTGGTGCTGGTGGTGTGTGCAACTGATAACGTTTGGGTAAGTCTGACTCGCGTATGAGCTATTGCTGGTGAAATAGCAGAGTTACCTATGGAGGTCAGCAATGGGCAATCACACCATTCCAGTCCAAAACAAAAAGCAATGCTACAAGTGGCCAGACTACAAAACTACCTAGCTAGGAAGGGAGATAGCTACTTGCTGATAGCCACAAGCTGCAAACTAATGCTGCAGGGAGTTTCATGTCAGGAAATTGCTGAATTCCCAAGCACAGAGAAGAAAGAATGAGAAAGGTGTTGAATAAGCCACTGCAAAGACAATCTTTTCTTGCTCAGTGTCTGATGCAATTCCTTTACACAAGCTACAGGGAATGTGTGTGCACTATAAACTCCAAAGCCAGCTTGTCCAGACCAAAGAAACACTGGATTTTGGAGAACTAGAAGAGGAGGGAACAGGTGGAGTTGCTGTTAGCAAAAACCATCTGAGGAAGGGCAGCTATGCCAGGTATTGTGTGACATTTAGCTCTGGGTGAGCATCTCTTCCTACTAGGCTTGGATCAGCAGTATAGAATAGTCATTGCTAAACCAGAAAACCTGCCAAGAGCTGTAAATAACTATTTTGTGCATAAGTATTTTCCTCTTTCATGAGAATACTTTGTAACCTTCTTGCATTAAGACGCTCTCATTACCTATACTCTGAAATCAGATAAGCTTCATTACTTGGAAGAGTTCAACGTGCCTGGCAAGAGGGACACTGCTTTGCTTCGTGTTCTGCCAACAGGGAATGGGTAACTGAATACCAACAGCAACCTGTTCTCTAGCCTGTGTAACAGGCAGAACAGCAAACATCAGCACCAATCAGAACCAAATCAGGGAAAACCTTGCCAATGACACAATCAACAGTCACAGTGCTTCCTGGGTCTTGGAACCTGCCCAACTGTCTGCAGGCAGTGTGGAGACTCAACAAAGTACCATGGCATTTGCAAAAATCTGTCTCCAGAAACTGCCCTTATGTCCAGCATTAGATATGTAAACAGAAGAGAAGCTTGGTGTGAAAGAATAAGTGACAAATACTTAGGAAATTCTAGGTGAAGCTGATTGTACTGTCTGCTGTGTGATGCTCTTTAAAGACACTCATACTGAGGAAGAGTAGCAAATCTTGGGTAACACTGCATGGTACATCAGTGAGCATCTACTAGTTTTGTACAAAAGTGAAATCAAGACTGGTTTAACAAATGTTGGTGTCAACTCTTCTTCAAACAGGTATGAAATATTCATTGCATACATGTATTTGCCTAGATTCAGCTGCTGCCCTCTCATCCTTGCAAAAATGATTTGGCACAGAGACCTAATCAGATTGCAACAGATACAAGAACAGTGGTAAAACACAGGTGTTCACTAATTGCAGTTATATGCTAACAGGGGCCATGAGACACAGCACTTGAAAATGCTATTCAAGTGCAAAGACAAACAAGACATCGCAAGCTGCAAAGATGTTATCCTGTTTACAAAGTGAATTGTGACTTTGATAGTGAAATCCTCATGCCTGCTCTAAACATGAGAAGGACTTTCTAGCATCTTGTGGGTTTGTGCCAGTTTCCAATTCTCCCCTATGCTGATAGCTGCAATGGCACGTTCTGATCTCCAGATAGACTTTTATGCTTCTGATGCCAGCTCTGGACTAAACTGGTAGCAAATCTAGCTTGGGGAGCCATGCTAATAGCTGGCTTTCTCCCTTCAACTACTTTGGCAAAGCTCCCTTCTCAGACATGTGTTCTTGAACCTCTTAGGAGTCTTAACAAGAACAAAGCAGCACGCGTGAAGTTCTTTCTAACTGCCTTCTCCCATGTGATTCTCTCTTGTGACAAGCACTGGCTCTCCACACTGTAAGCAGGGTGCTAATCCTTCCCTTCCTTCCTGCCCCAAGTCTCCTACAGACAGACTGGCAGACTGGTTGCGTGTTACCACTTTCCTCCCCTCCCTTCGCCCTCTTCCCTACTATCAATGTAACAATGCCAAAAAGGCACCTCAAGAGGAATTTGAGTAAGTTTTTCCCCTTGTCCACCTCCTGTTGCTGATTCTTTTGACTCGCAAGGCTGTTGATCTTTTCCAAAGCTTCTCTCCCATATCATCAATCTGGCATCTATACTTTATGCAAGGTCTCTAAGGTCTTAGCTTGTGTCTTCAGAAACACCCTTTTACAGATGCCAACAACCAAAGATGTCAGGAACCTCTGTCCTAAAAAAGAGTATGCTAACCTGATCTGACATCCAAGTCAGCCACTTAGATCAAATACTTCAACTTTTGGGCCACTAACCAAGGCTGTTTCTCCTCCTCTCAGAGTTTTTGCTTGTACAGACACTGCTGGAAGCCTGCCAGTAGAACCTGCCTATGCCCTGGAAAAGCAGTGGAAGGCAAATAAATCATTCTTAGGACAGGAGTTTGTGCTGCAATTAGAACTTATCTTACTTTGGAATGGCCACACATGTGATGAAGTTGTCTGGTACTCAGCTGCAAGGTTTTCAGCAAACTCTGCACATCATCCTGCAATAAATAAGTAGACCAGCAAATAATTCTCAAAGGATTTTTCCGTAAGGGAAACAAGAATAATGAAACAATATTAGTCCTAGCAATCCTTTCAAAGGGTTATGGGATAGACATATGATGCACGTATGCAGGAAACATCAGACAAACAGGATTAAGCCATAGGAGGCTTGCACTGTGCATCTAAGTCAAGTAACTGGTAATAGAAGTATGACCACATGTCATAAGGCCAAGCATTTAAACTGAAACTGATTTTGAATCACAGTTTAGAATGAATGCATATCAGTGAAAGTGGGGCAATTAAAATCAAGACAACCTTGTCACATCTTGCCTTGAGTACAACCTTCTGAAACAGGGAAACCAGAAGAAAAATATAAAACATACTGCTAGACTGTGGTATTTGAAACGCATCCAGCACAAACTCTGGATATCAATCCTCTCTATTGAGCACATTATGTGGCATTCTGTTGTCCAGTGGCAATGACTAGATATCTGTTTGATAACCTCATTCTCCCAAACATCCATGAGAATCCATCCATCTTACATTTGCAATAGAAAGGAGTTATTTATTAGAGAGACAAGTTGTGAAGACTAAGCCAAAGAATGAGTCTCACTGGCAAAGCTGGATTGCTTTGCAACAAAGCAGGGGCAATAAGTGAACTGTTCTTGCCTGTCATGTAGTGCAGCAAGGTTGGCCTGTCCATCTGCTCTCATGCATGTTGTCCTGCTCAAAGCTCCAAGAATTATTGCAGACAGCAATGTCACTGTCCATCTGGACCGCAAGCCCTCACCAACCTGACTGCTCACATGAGCCTCTTCCTCTGTGAGTGACACCTTTGCGGTAATAACTTTTGAAGGAGATGGAAGTTGAAAGGGCTTCTTTTGCTAACAGTGAAGCCATCCAACCAGAAGAGTGATGGCAAGTTGGGAAAGAGTGATCTGTTTGCTGAGAGAGCACTGGATGGGCAAGCAAACAGGGCAAAGAACAGCTGAAGACATTAGACATGTTTGTCATGAAGTGTCACAAGTGTCTTGCCAACATGTGACCAGAGACAGGAATCTCCTAGCAAGCATCAGTCATGCTTCCCAACTGGTTCCAGACAGTTCTGTCTCCAAAAGGCTTACCCTGTGCCTTTTAAAGCTGTAGTCCAGGAGAGGCATGGCAAGCTTCAGAAATGCTTCTACAAAGAGACGGCCGTACTATAAAAGAATGATAAATACATCAGAAGGCAAATATAAATTCCTTTTCAAAGAACCATCACAAAGCCAGGTAAGATAATGATACATTCTTTCAAGCTACCCCAGAGACTGTTCTCGTTTAGTAGAAGACTATATTCATGTGAAGGCTGTACTGGAATATACAGGATCAGTAAAGGGTCCCACTTCAATCACTGCAAAGAGAGGCTAGAAGGACAAGGTCTCATCGTTGTATACATCCCTGGTTTTATTCACTAGCAAATTGAGAATAAGAGTGAAGTAAACACAAAATGTTAGAATCACTATGCATATATATGAGTCCTAGCCAGAAAAGGGAGAGTTGCAGAGGGACACATGATCTTTCTGGGCTCCAAGGCAGACCTGTCTGCTGAGTTGTCTCTTCTCATTTGGAGTACCATGGGGAAAGGAGCGAGGGGAAAGGGTCTATAGTCAGTAATGCCAACTGCAGTAAGTTCATTGTGGTTGAGCCATACGATGAGGATTAGTGGAAGACAGTTAAATGTATAAGAAACAGTATCTGCTTCTTCCAGAGAATTCAGTAACCACTCCACTCCACTCCACTGGAGGCAATGATTCAAGAAAGCTGGTACTTAAACTGCTCTCTTCAGTTATTTTGAATTCTTGCTTACCTTCAGGCAGATGCTGAGTACAGGCCTGCTGTCAAATACCTACTTGGGCAAGACAAAAAAAAAGAGCTAGATCAGTCCACAAGTCTAAAGGAAACAATGTAAGCACAGCAGCCAATTAAAAATAGCCCTTCATTAAAGTGTGAAACCTGTTCTAAGGCAACATCCATTCTCAAGTTTCAACAGGGAACACCACATAGGCACATGAAGTGTAATGGCTGTCAGGTGGAAGTACTTGGCAGGATGGCTATTTGGTGATCTAAGGTGCCCCTTTTGCAGATTGCACAAAATTATCTTGATGAGTCTGAAGTTCTTGATAGTTTGGGACCTAGGACACCCAAGTCCAGCTGATGGGCAAGTAACCACATAAGGGACAAAGCAAAACTGAGATGTGCAAAATAATGTATTTTGGAGGAAATAGTGAAGCTATTACATTAATGGTGCCAGCAGGCAAAAGGCACCAGGTGTCACTGCTCAGGTCACACACAGCTGTGGTCCAACAGCAAAGAAATGGAACAGATGGTCTCAGCTCCTTTGAAGGCTTTCTTCTGATATACATTTGTGTATATATTTTTGCCAGTGACCAATTCTATCACTAATTCGTGAACATTTTAACTGGCATAGCACACAGATGTGAGTGAGAGCTGTGAAGGTACCCTGGTGCTGCTATGCATTGCAAAACAGAACCAGCTGGTCCAGCTCTACCCTTTATGCTCTCAAAAGGCATCTGGAGCACAGGTAGGGCTCCAGTGAATGCTACTGTATAGAAGAATCCAGCTCAATTCATCAGAGCTCATAAGCTGAACTTGAAAAAGCTAGACTTGCCAGTCATCACTTCAGAGATGATAAAAGCAACAATAATGATCAACCTAAGCAAGGAGAAAAGTGCAGCTGTACCATACGCCTTCTGCCCAAAACATCATCACACTCAGTGACACTGAATCTACCAACTCCAAAACTGATGGAAGGGAATATTTCATCCAGTGGGGCTGGCCTCTAGAGTTCATCACCACAGGATGACATGAATTGTCAGCAGGATTCAAAGATCGTATGTTACCGTAAGAGCAAGTGAAGCTGAGGGCTATCAGATAAGCACTGAATGCAGGTTACAGACAGGAATCCAAGCCTCCTGCTGTTCAGAGCATTAGCCTGCCTTCAGCTGAGTACATCAGGAGAATGTTTCCTTCTGTCAGACGTTATTCCAGATCTGCCTGAAGGGTTTCTCCCATCTGCCTTTCCACAGCTGGCAGTGGACTCCGTCAGATACAAAACACTGTACTAGGGAATTGGGGTGTTCGTTCAGTCCTTTTTCTGCACTTCTTTACATCATCCTGTCTTTGTGCAGACTTCTTATTTGTGTGAGAACTATGTTAGTAAGATGTGCAGGCTCTAAGAATTAAGTAGTATTGAAGTGAAAGCTAAATGGAAACCCTTGCACACAGATTATAACTGGCTTTATTTACCACCTCCAGGTTGTTCCACTAGTCAGCCATACCTCACTTTTTTCCCTTGTGCTCATGAACCTAGGTACACTGGGCTTTGCTGGGAATCTGAAGGGAAAGCCAGAAAAACAACCAGAACCTCACCTTGACCAAGTTAATGAGGATATGGAAATTCCGCACAGCAATGTTCCACCGCAGCAGCTTCTCCAGTTGCACCTAATGGGATGCAAGGGGACAATAACCCAAGGTGGTATATTTCCTCTCACCTTGCTGGATGCTCTCTCAGCATTTGCTGTACCCAAAGCATTGTTGTTGTTGAAGACAGAGGAACAAAGCTTCACCACAGGCAGATTTATCACAGCAAAACCACTTAATGGCAATTCCAGCCTGATCATTGCCCACATGGCTTAAAATGCTAAGAGTTAACACACTTCCTTGCTCTCAGAGCAGCTCTTGGTTGCAAAATGATTTTGTGCTCCCACACAGGCATGCAGACCAACTGCACAGCTTAGTATTTTGCTGATTACTACCTGTTTTCTGGTTATAGCTTCTGCTGGATTTACTGGATTTTTGACATGGTACAAACCAGAAAAAAAAGGATTCTTATTATATGTTACCCTGTATATCAGTTTTGGCTGATGAATGAAGCTGTCTGATTGCATTTCCTAGACAAAGTTCAGAAGTAGATTCCTTTCCAATTTATACATATTTATTGTACTGTACAGTTTAACTTATGTATTCTTCCCCTCAAAGAGTTCAGTGCGTTTGTTTTCCTACCTCATTTGAGTCTGATGGTTTCCCAGCTGGGATGCTTTTCACTGAACTCTCTAGCTGAGCCATCATTACTCTGAAGAAAACTGGGAATGTCTGCCTGTGGAGAAAGTGAGAGCAAAACTAAAAGCCAGCTCTGAGCATCTAGATAGGATTCTTGTCCCCAGAACAATCTGGAAAACTTGAAAGTTACCTAGCTGGGTGTCCTCAATAGGAAATCACAGGAGATTGACCCTGGGACTCATAAGCATGTCTAGCCTAGCCCCATCGCCCAAACAGATGGAGAATCCTGGGAGATCACTACCACTTCCCCAGTATGAACCACACATAGACACCACCCACTTCCTTGTGGCTCTGGGGGTGCACAGCGAAAGGTTTGCAGCTCTCAGCATAAGATGAGTTTGGTAGTTCCAAAGTGCAGGAACTTTGGCCATCCCTGCATAAACTGTGCTTCCAAATTCCTGTGGTAGGAGCAGAAACACCCTGCATCCATGCTTCCAAATTCCTATGCTAGGAGCTGAAACAGCCTGAGTGTGCTTTTGCACACTGCATACCAGCCCAGGATTGCCTACAGCCACCTCAGGCCTCTGAGGCTGACTTTTGGAGTGCTTTATACCACCACAGTAGCACAGAAAGAGGCAACATACCTGATGACAGACAGCAGTTCATTCTCCAATTAAAATGGCTCACAAATAATAAACTCAACATTGTGTTAATGCACAAGGACATTCCATCTTGACATAAAGCTAACCATGTACTAACCTGTTGCGTACTGCCAAAAGAATGTTTACAAACGCTCATAGTCCACAGCAGTACTAGCATGAAACCATAATAGATCACAAAATAAGAAAATTAAATATTAAAAAGCAGAAATTGCCATTGTGCATCTCATGAAATTCAAAGTTTCTATTGATATAATTACCTGCTTAGTGTAGGATAAGTAGAAGAACATCCATCTTTGGCAGAGTTGATCAGTTCAGGAACACCGACACTGGAGATTTCTTCTATAGCTTTCAGAATGTTATCTGTGTGCTCCAGGTAGACACTAAATCCAAAACCAGCTTAGTTCATCAGTAAATATTATGCAAAATAACACAGCAAGTTCTTGAACACTGCCCTACCTGCAACAAGTGGCCTAAAATTGTCAAGCTCATTCTTATGCCAAAGGCAATCATATGTAGAAAATCCAAAGCTATACTTAGAACTGTCACAGTAATGTCATTAAAAGCTACCATCATCTGAAACAAACCTGAATTTTCTCATTTTTGTATTTAGTAAGGACAGGCCAGGAAGAGGAGGAGATGGAGTTGCCCTTTATGTGAGAGAATGGCTGGAATGCATGGAGGTCTGCCTGAGGATGGGTGATGAGTGAACTGAGAGCTTATGGGTGAGGATGAAAGCGCCAACCAATATGGGTGACATTGTAGAAGGTGTCTGCTATAGACCACCTGGATCAGGAACAACAAGTAAATGAAGCCTTCTACAGACAGCTAGAAGTAGCCCCCTGTTTGCAGGCCCTGGTCCTCATGCGGGACTAACCACCATGATACCTGCTGGAAGGACAACACAGCAGGGCATAAGCAATCCAGGAGGTTCCTGGAGAGCATCAGTGACAACTTCTTGACACAAGTGACAGAGGAGCTGATGAGGAGAGGTGTTCTGCTGGACCTCACACTTAAAAACAAGGAAGGGCTCTTTGGGGAAGGTTGAAGGCAGCCTTGTCTGCAGTGACTATGAGATGGTGGAGTTCAAGATCCTGAGAGGAGGGAGCAGGACTGTGAGGGACGAAAATAGTTAAACATTTGTCTCAAAGTTTGCCCACAAGAAGTTAACAGACTCCTCTGAGAAACTGTGTGCCAGCCTGCACAACCACAGGGACAACGGCAGGGGTCATGGCGGCATCCTGCTTGGTGTGGACGGCCGGCTGTGGGCGTGTGCACATGGACGGCGCGTGGGACCCCAGACACGGCGGGAGAACTCAGACGTGGGGTACGTGCCATCGCCGTGGGGCACGTGCTGTTGCCGTGGGGTACGTGCCGTTGCCCTGGGCAAGCAGGGTGCAAAAGGGAGTTCTGTGCAAGCGTGGAGTTGTTGCCTCAGGCACGCAGCCTATAAAAGGCCACCACTCAAAGACTCCAGGGGCCAACCCCCCCACACACTGAAAACCGCAGGAGGCGACCCCCCCCACCACTGAAGACTCTGTGGGCGGTCCCACACCACTGAAGACCCCTGGAACGCCACAGATCCATGGTGGTGACTAGCTGTGCTTTCCTATCCTGAACTCTTGCTTTATCTTCCACCTTTCCTTCTTTCCTTTCTTTCGTATCGCTGTTTCCCTTTTTTTTCGAGAGTGCACACGTGATTAATAACTGGGTGGACTCACAACATCTGACCTCGTTTGTGTCTTAATCTCGCTCGAAGGGAGCGAACTTGAAAATGAGAGGTTGATCTAGCCGCCCCTAGCCTCCCAGATTCGTCTGAGGTCGGTTAGAAAGCAAGGGGGCCTTCCTCTCATCCAAATCGGATCCTAACAAGGACAAACAGCAAGATCATAACCCTGCCCTTAAGGAAGGCAGACTTTGGCCTCTTCATGGATCTTCTTGCCATGGGGCAGGGGCCTAGAGGGAAGAAGGGTGCAAGAAAGCTGGTTAATACTCAAGGATCACCTCCTCCAAGCTCAAGAACAGTCCATCCCAAAGAGCAGAAAGTCAAACAAAAATGCCAGGAGGCCTGCATGGATGAACAAGGAGCTCCTGGCAAAACCCAAACTCAGAAAGGGAGTATACAGAAGGTGGCAGCAGAGACAGGTAACCTGGGAGGAATATAGAGACACTGTCCAGGCATGCAGAGACGTGGTTAGGAAAGCCAACGCCCTCCTGGAGTTGAATCTGTTGAATGTGGCAAGGGGTGCCAAGGGCAATAAGAAGGGATCCTCTAAGTATGTAAGTAGCAAACAGAAGACTAGGGAAAATGTGGGTCCACTGCTGAATGGGGCAGGGGCCTGGTGACACAGGACATGGAAAAGGCTGAGGTACCTGTTAAGGGACTGAATGCCTTCATCACCTCAGTCTTTACTAGCAAAACTGGCCTCCAGAAATCCCATGCCTCAGAGCAGGGGTAAGTCTGGAGCAAGGAAGACTTTGTGGAAGAGGATCAGGTTAGGAAATAACTAAGCAAACTAGACATACGTAAGTCCACAGGCCCTGAGTGCTGAGGGAGGTGGCTGATGTCATTGTGAGGCTACTCTCAATTATCTTTGAATGATCATGGTGATTGGGAGAAGTGTCTGAGGGCTGGAGGAAAGCAAATGTCACTTCTATCTTCAAGAAGGGCAGGAGGAAGGACCCAGGGAACTACAGGCCAGTCAGCTACACCTTGATCCCTGGGAAGGTGGTGGAACAACTATCCTGGAAACCATTTCCAGGCACATGAAGGACAAGAAGGTGATTGGGAGTAGTCAGCATGGATTCACCAAGGGGAAGTCATGTCTGAACAGCCTGGTAACCTTCGATGAAATGACTGGCTTGTAGATGAGGGGAGAGTAGTGGATATTGTCTTGCAAGGTTTTCAACACTGTCTCCTGTAAGATCCTCATAGAGTAACTGTTGAAGTATGTGCTGGATGAGCAGACAGTGAGGTGGATTGAAAACTGGCTGAACAACCAAGCTTAGAGGGTTGTGCCCAGCATGGTCCTGGGCAGCCTGCTCTAGGTAACCCTGCTGGAGAAGTTGGGTTGGAAAAAGGTGACTTCCAGAGGTCCCTTCCAACCTCAACCACCCTGTGATTCTATGATTGTATTTCACCTAATACTCAGTCCTGCTTTCCTTGACTTTAGTGACAACTGATTTGCTTTCAGTTTAGTGAAAACAAAACCAGACACTTTGATCCAAATCCACACTTATATGTGTATGTATGCATGCATACAGGTATAGATGTGTTGATGTATACTGACAAGCTATAGTCTAGCAAACATAAGGTCCAAATATGCTTCTATGGCCAATGGCTAACAGAATTCTTCCTATTGCTCACTGTCTTTTCAGTGCTGTAGAAACAGTGCTTTAGGCCAAACTGTCTAAGTATGAGGTTTATGATTGAGAGGGGTCATTCCTCTGCAGCAACAGTAATTATTAGAAAAAGAGTGTCTCAGCATGCTTGAGACAATGGCTTGAGCCTTACCAGAGCAGACTATGCAGCGCGCTGTTGAACTGGCTGCCCTTCTCTCGGTCTCCACCAGGCTTCACCCATGACTGGCAGAGGAACTGCTTTGCTAGTGAAGCTGTAAACGATAAGGGATAACCTACTGAAGGAAGAATCCAAGACAATCTCCTTCTTCCATATAAAGGCAGTGTGTCCAAATGGCTTTTTNATAGAGTAACTGTTGAAGTATGTGCTGGATGAGCAGACAGTGAGGTGGATTGAAAACTGGCTGAACAACCAAGCTTAGAGGGTTGTGCCCAGCATGGTCCTGGGCAGCCTGCTCTAGGTAACCCTGCTGGAGAAGTTGGGTTGGAAAAAGGTGACTTCCAGAGGTCCCTTCCAACCTCAACCACCCTGTGATTCTATGATTGTATTTCACCTAATACTCAGTCCTGCTTTCCTTGACTTTAGTGACAACTGATTTGCTTTCAGTTTAGTGAAAACAAAACCAGACACTTTGATCCAAATCCACACTTATATGTGTATGTATGCATGCATACAGGTATAGATGTGTTGATGTATACTGACAAGCTATAGTCTAGCAAACATAAGGTCCAAATATGCTTCTATGGCCAATGGCTAACAGAATTCTTCCTATTGCTCACTGTCTTTTCAGTGCTGTAGAAACAGTGCTTTAGGCCAAACTGTCTAAGTATGAGGTTTATGATTGAGAGGGGTCATTCCTCTGCAGCAACAGTAATTATTAGAAAAAGAGTGTCTCAGCATGCTTGAGACAATGGCTTGAGCCTTACCAGAGCAGACTATGCAGCGCGCTGTTGAACTGGCTGCCCTTCTCTCGGTCTCCACCAGGCTTCACCCATGACTGGCAGAGGAACTGCTTTGCTAGTGAAGCTGTAAACGATAAGGGATAACCTACTGAAGGAAGAATCCAAGACAATCTCCTTCTTCCATATAAAGGCAGTGTGTCCAAATGGCTTTTTGAAAGATCACAATATCACTACCCCCGAATATGCCTGAACTTTGGTAAGTCAGAATGCATTTCCCCTAAAAAGCAGTAAAGCCACAAGGACATATATCGTGATAACAAAACATGTGCACATCCAGTGTGTTCCTGGTCTGGAATACCTTTTCATATCAGAACTGTGATCCATCTCTGGCCATTTGTCCCTGACAAACTTATGTTAAGCCTTATTTGTTTGGTAGCTCCTACAGTGTGCCAATTGTTTGTTTTTAATTAGGCAACATGCACCTCTTAAGGCATCCATTGCTAGAAATGGAATTCCAATAACAAGTGGCTTGACTGTTTGTCCACAGCGCTATAATAATAAATGTGAACAGGCAAGTTTAAAGTCTACAGATTTCTTAAATCAAAACTGCTAACAAACCTGCTTGTCTCTTGCAGAAATGTTTAAAACCAGGAAATTGTTAGTTAAAATTGGTTATTCCCTGCCACACTCAGTGGGCAGTTCTCCCAGTGTGGGACTATTTAAAATAGTAAAATAATCTCAAAGTAGAGAACTTACAATTCTGAGTGGCTATGGGGATCTGAGAAGGACAAATTCTAGAGGTGTCTTAGTATGACAAGGTATGGCTGAGAGAGGTGACTGTCTGGAGTCTTCATTTCAGTGTGTGACAAAGTGGAGACCAACTAGTTTTCTTGTATATTCCCTGCAAGCATGTCTATGCCTTATCTATTTGAATGCTGTTCCTCGTACAGAATGGGTCCTAATCCATAAGGAGAGCTCTCGTAATGGAAGACGTCTGTTGCATGGGGTTAAGAACATAGAGGTTTTCCTCTCTGTGCCCTGAAGTAACAGCTGTATTCGCAGTTCATTTCCATAATTTTTGAAAATGAGCTGTCACAGACGTCTGTATTTGCACTAGGAAACTATATCGGATTAAGTCTATGATCACCTCCATAATCAGTGATCAAACTGGTACTAAAATTGAACAGCAGGCCTGTTCTTAGAACTCTTAAAAGCAGTGAGGCTCTGATTTTTAAAAACACCAATTGAGAGAGCTGGAGTCTGCCTTCCTGCATGTGACTGAGGCACAGCAAAACAAATACCAAAGAGGTTCCAATATATTTACTGCTGTTCCTTTAATTAATGGCTAGGACTGTTCACCCAGTGAGATTACTGGGATACCAAAGGGAAATCTCTCCCTCAAAAGATGCACTCCAGAGATAGAACCCAGGATTTACAGGCAAAGGACAGCATGAAAACTAATCTGAGATTAGAGGTTCTTCACACATTACCCATTTTCTCTTTCTTCCAGCCAGCCATTGGTTTCTCAGCAATGGCAATCAGGAGCTGAGTGAGGATGAATGCACAGTGGAAGCTGGGAACACTCTGCTGGAAATTCAGTAGGTAGTGAAAACTCTCACTGGGGATGACAGGAAAGGGAAAATGTGAAAACAGTGTAGATAGGGTAATCTCCCAGAAACACATAAATAAAAAGGAACTACTAGACCATCTCAGATCCAACTCCCTAATCCAGTATTTTGTCTCTGGCAGTGCCCTTCTGAAGAAGGAGTAGTCAACCCCTAGTAGATAAAAATTCAGTCACTGAGAAACTCCTCTCAAACCCCAGTCACTCAAGTCTAGCAACATCTTTATATACTGCTTTTGCCTAGTGTTCCTGTAGGCATTTTAACTATCCAGAACATACTCATTTCTTCTGTGAATCCTACTAGTCTCCTTGTCTCAAATAGCATACAAACGAATGAGATCCACAGATTAATGCATATTTTATAATCCAGTAGCTCCTTTTCATTAGGTTTGACTGCACTGCCATTCAATTAAATACAAAGCTCTGTTTGAAGCTAGTGTGGTTTCTATGAGAGGTCCCAAACACACGTTTACCCATAATGCCCACACAAACCAGGGAAAACTGCTTGAAATTCATCCCTTTCAGAACTTGGGAAATACTGCTTCTACCTTATCAGCTCCTCAAGAAGAAGAAACTCTGTCTCTCCTGGCTTTAGCCTGTCTGCAAGCACCTGGAGAGCTGACCTTAGCAAGTCAGTATTTTCATGCTGAGAAAAACCATTCCTGAGGGGGGGGAAAAAAAAAAATCCAGTTCATCATCAGACTAGAAGGAAGAGAGGTATCAGATGCAAAAGCATATCTGGGCATATTTTTGCAACACAAAAAATAAAGAAGCTGGATATGCAAGGAGAACCCTGCAATATGAAAGTTATAAGGGGACACAAAAACCTGAAAACTGAATGGGAATGGAAAACCTTATGCACACACAATATTAACTTTTCAGTTAGATTGCAGACCTGGCTTGGTGGAGACAGGCCATTTCACATAAGTGGAGGTCCATATATACTAAACCAATGCTATGCAGACCTGAAAAAAAGAGGATGTGTAATGACAGTTGCTATGCAAGTGCAGTGACAGTGGCTGGTCACCTCTTGAACAACAGGTAAGAGCCTAACAGGGAGGAAAACTGTAGAGATCTTCATTAATTCTTTGAACTACCAGTGTCTGTGAAATCATTCAGTGAGGATATGCATTCTGGAAATGCTCAAATGCATCCACATTCTAGATCTATAGACTGAATACATGTACTTGATAAAGGTAATGCTCAGGCGCACCTTTAACACACAAGTTAATTAACAATAGGTACTATAAGAGGGCTTGACTAAATATATGTAAAAGGAGTTGTAATTTGGTTGTTAGACTTAAGTGGCTGGACAGCTCACCCCAATATATAGCTGCCTGACCTACAGCAAAACTTGTTACTCTCTATCCAAACTGAGCAGCAAAACAGATCTTGAGCTGCCTGTGATTAAAGAGTGGACCAAGTTCTTTGGTTTACAAGATAGGCAGACTCAGGAACAACCACCATTCATACTGGCTAATGAGAAAATGACAAATCCAGGAATAATCAGGAGTGGATCAGGGTCCCTGAGGCTCCAGTAGTGGCCAACAGGAGAGGCAGACCTCAGACTTCATACACTTTTTACACAGTTACTACTGTTTTTGAAGTACAGCAAAGGTAAAACACTTTCCACACACAGATCTAAATTAGGGTTCAGAAAAAAACTTCTGTGATGCTATCCTGGATTATATTAGCAGATGCAGAGGTCAAATCTGGGCTGCACAAGCATTGTTGAGTTTGACATTTATGAATCCAGTTCGAGTGCATCAGCAGCACAGGCTTTTTGTCAATGAAGTACACATTCATCCTTTCCCATTGGCAAAAGAAATTCTTTCGTTGCTCAGGATTCAGGCAGTGACAATTTAGCAAAGGATGACAGGACTTACTGGGTAAAAAATTCCAAGAACCCTAAGCAGAATGGGAGTTGCACAACTAGGTGTGCCAGCATGCCACTTATGCTGGTCTTGATCCAAAAGCACATTGAATTCTATCCAGATCAGTGCTTCATCGCCTACAGTTTTAGTTCAGCTCAGGATCAGGCAATGAAGCTTGACATAATTATAAAGTGCTTAAAAGTCTCCAACCACTGCAGTGTGTTGTTCTGCATGGCTGACAGGCCACGTGCTGGGCACAAACACTTTAAAGAAAAGGAACAAGAAGAGGAAGCAATAAATTGACTTTGCTCATTTAGGCGACTACATACTTTTTTCATTTAAACTCACCAAGCAAATAGGGAGCGAAAAGTTAGTAACAGCTGGTGGTAACAAGAGGACATCAGCTGGTGCTCCTGGGTGTTCACTCTTGGTTCATCTTCCACACCCCGATTTTGCATAACAACTGCCTTTAATACAGAACAAATAATTCATTAAATGCTATTCCAAGGAAAGATAATGGCACAAGAACCCATTTCCATAAATTCCCTATTTAAAAAACGTGAAGAAAACAAAGCAACTCTCTTTTTCCTACAAACAAAACTAAAAATAGTTTTAGAGGTGACAAAACTTGACCATTTTTTGCGTCAAAATTGCTGCCTACTGACCTGGAAGTAGTTGTGCATGTTCTCCATGTGATTACACAGTGGCTTTAGTAGCTTGACTACACACATAGCAACTTCCTTGGGGGATCTCTGACACAGGTGGGAAAAGCCAATATCCTTGTAGCCTCTTTCCTGCAGCAAACCCAAAAGATTAAAGTCACTTCATGAGCCTTACTTGAGAATAACTTCACATCAAGCGCTACCTCAGAGTGCTTCTGAGCAGTGCAATTCCTGATGTCAAACACTCTTGTCAGGAAGAGTCACAGAGTAAGAAAGTTGGTTTCTGCTGAACAACCAGCACTAACTCAGACAAGTGGATAACATTCGATGAAAAGAATAAAACTGATGTGACACATAGCTCTTTTATAGAATCAGAGAATCATTTAGGAACCTTTAAGATCATAGAGTCCAACATTTTACTCAAACACTAAGAGAAGGCAGACTCTGCACACGGGAATCAAGATAGGTAGAAAGACAAGGAGAAAGAAAACTGAATATGATGGAGTCAATCAGGTTGTAGTGAATTTCTCATAGTTTAATGCAGTGGGTCACACATGTTTACTTTCCTCCTGAAGGCATCAGCCAGGAATGCAAGGAGTCACTGCACTCAGGATGTTCTTCTAAAGACTGCAGAAAAAGCAGAAACACAGATCCGGCAGCTTCTGCTGGATGCGGCAGCTATCTGGCCTGCCTAACCTGAGCTGCTTCTTGAACAGCAGAGCCAGTCTCCTGAAGGAGGGCTAGGAAAAGGGTCACTTGAGTTTTGAGGCTACAAGGCTTCCCCTCAGTCAGATACCCTTTCCTGAGACATGCAGAGAACCAGGTGCTGCAAACACTTCAGCAAGGGAAGTGGTACAGACGTCTCTTTCGAAAGAGCAAGAGCTGCTCTGACACACAGTTGGGTGTCACTTCCATTTAACTGTTAGGTGAAAATAATTCTGAAAAACATTTCTCTCGGGAAAGGCCTGGAGGCCACTGATGTGCTCTGCCTCGGCCCAGGTCTAGACCCATTGGCTGCTGCTGTACTTGCCTTTGGAAAGGGCACTCTCCTTGTGGAGCCCGGGGTCAGCACATGTTCCAGCTTCCAGCACAGGTCATCCAGAAGGAAGCAAAGTTCAGCAGGCCCCAGCTGCACAACTTCACGAGCCTGCATTTACAAGAACAGTCAATCCCAGGACCCTGACGTAATTGTAGTGCCTTGAAGCTCAAGTTCACCCCCTCCATTTCCAGTTATGACTCCTGGCTTAACCAACCTCAGCCAGGGACCTGTTTGGTAGATGCTAGTGTTTTATGTCTCCCCCACTGCAGGTATGGGGCATTGGGTCTGGTTACTTAAAAGCGAGAAGCAAACCTGGCACTCTGAACATAGCTGAGGCAATGTCAGTAACACTGCTACTGAGAGAGAACCGATTTATATACATTGACATTGAAAATAAGCTCCTAAGGATAAAAAGAGGTTTAAGCCCAAAGAATCACACAATTCACCAACTGAGTAATAGTCAAGAAGTAATTTGAAATAATGCCACATAGCCCAAGAGACTTGTCAAACAGTCTTCAAGTTGGCCTGTGACCTGCATGCACAGAGACAGCTGTCCTTGGAGCAGGCCAGGCTGTACTCCAGCCTGCCATGGCCTTTTCACATTTTACGAACCTTACTGTAGCCTAACAAAATTAGACTCTAGATGGACTCAGCCTGCCTACAAAGAGGGTAACAAAATTAAGCACTTCTGCTTTCTACATCGATAGCAATGCAGTTTTATATAAGCTCCCAGATGATAAACAGGACCCTGCCCACTGAGGGCACATCCACGACACCAGTCCCACATTTGTGCTGAGTTTCCAATCTGCTAATGCCTTGAGACACTTGCCTTTTTGCAACATGGGCTTTACTTAAATGTCATAGGTTGTTTTTAACAGGCAAGCTGCCTCTTAGTGTATTTAATATCCTACAGCTTAGCAGTGTTCAATATTAAAGCCCCTTTCTTTCCATTAGGTCTATACATGCTATACTGTACCCTTTTTCCTTTTATGCAACATTTATATTACTTTGCTTTTAATGTTGCTACACTACATGTCTGCTGTTCTCAGGAAGGTCTTCTTCTCAAGGTGCCTTGAACTACTTTGGTTTCTTTGGGGACAAATTCTCTCCTGGTACCTAGCTCACAGACCTGGACCAACACATCTTAACATCAATCTTCTGTCCATTTTAATGGAACAGAAAGAGCCAAGGCCTCTGAGAGAGGCAGTTACACAAAGCTTTATCAGTATGGTTTCATGCTGTTCCATTCACCTCTGTATGCAGCTCTGCATCCAAGACAGATTTTGTCAGCAGCCCACAGTGGAGTACAGTAAACACTTCGAGGTCTAACTCTCGGAAGTACAGGCGATAGCTCTGCAGCTGTGCCAGAGGATTTCCTGCCTCCCGCTCAGTAGCAGTCTGAGAAGTAAATGGCAGAATTAAGGTTGCAACCTGCAAGAATGTAAGACTTTCTAGCTCAAATAAAGCTATTTCTTTCACACAGATTTCTGTATTTTGTGCCAGGTTGAAAAAAAAGACTAAGAAGAATTCACAATAGCTAGTAGAGAGACAAGCACATAGAATCAGAAGCATTTTCATTTTGGACTGTACAAGTTACTAAAAAATTTGTAGAAAAAAAATACTTAGGAAACTGGAATAATCTTTGCTATCTCCTTTCTGTGAATCAGTGGCCATTGTGAAACCCTTTCTGGACTTGCACCATAAGCACCTATAAGCACCATGAGAGATGAAGGCAAATATTTTTATCTTTGATAAATACCAGGATAGTAAACTATGGGATGCTCTGTTGCCTTTGTTGACAATCTGTAAGTTCTTAGAGATTCACTCCATGCAACCCTGTCGCGGAAGCCAATGTATGTTACATGTGGCAGGGCACAGCATCTAAGGGCTCATCTGGGACCAGTACTATAGGTAAGTAAGAAAGATTAGATACATTCCTTCCCAAAACTATTTGAGACTTTGCTTATTCCCTGTAACTTAAGTGACTTTGTTATCATATCTGACTCAGTTATCATATCTGTACCATAGCAGGGAAGTAGAAGCATATTTGCCTGGCTGAAATTGATAAAATGGACTCTGAATAACATTTATTAGTAACAGTGGTAGAAGTGGGGCCTTGTGGGATGCTTATGAGACCCCAGCCCCCAGGATGCTGAGCCCGAAGCTGAGCACACTCCCCTTGGCTTCTCTCTTTCAGCCAGCACAGATCTTGCATTCCAGACATGATGACAATACTGTAAGTGCTTATTCAAAAGAACAAGAAATAAAATTCAATAATTTATTAGTTGATAGGTTTGGGAAATATTTCTTAACGTGTGATAAAAATGAATAATTTTAAAGATGCCTTATCATGAATACATTGATTAAATACCTCAAGGAAAAATTGCGAAATGAACACCTGTGACTGAAGTAGACTAGAATCAGTGGGAGATACGGTCCTTACCAGGGTTTGTATTTTCCAAATTCATCTCACAATGACTCCTGACCTGAGTCTAGGAATGGCAGGTTATTGCAGCAATTTGAGAGATGGGACACTGGCTTAAAAGAGAAACCTTCCAGTCTTAACCAGAGAATAACTAATAGTATTATTGATAACCATGCACATTTGCACTGCCCTGAACCACACTGCCTGCTGGAGAGTTGCTGGCCTCTGCAGCAGACAATTTTCAAAATTCAGATGAGAGGCAGGTGTCAGAAAGCAGAATTGAACCACTTGACTGTGATTAACTTTTGAAATGAACAACCCCTCTCACAAAACTTTTGCTTATGCTTCTATGTCATCTTCCCTAGTCTGTCTTTCTTGCAAGTCCCCAGGGGTATACACTCACCTTCTCCAGCTCGGAGAGCTCAGTATCAGGCTGATTTCCCTCAGAACTGTCATCTACTTGAGAACGATCTGCAGAGCCGGCTTTGCTGCCATCAGTCTTTTTTTTCCTTCCTTAAAGAGAAAAGCAACTTCAGACACAAAGGCTACACTACGCTCAACACTAGACAGCACTTGCAGCCAGGGAAACGGCACAGGTTGCACTTTAATCAGCCCTAAGAAAGCGTGGAACATGCACAGGTTGTGTGTCATCCGTAGCCAGGATCACTGTCCAAAAGAGAGTCAAATGCATTTGGGGCTCCCCCACAACCAGCTTCTCTTTCATAAAATCACAGTAAGAAATTAAAGCAAGTCTCACTGTTCTTACAGTAGTTTAAACATTATGAAGTGATTGCAAAAATGAGTGGGACATCATCTTAAAAAAAATGCTTGAACCAAAATTGAATGTTTCTTCCTCAGACACAGTATTGAGAAAGGAAGAGGATCTGGAAAAGGATGATAAGACACAACTACAGAAGGTACTTGCAGGGATGCCAAGCCAACAGCAGAGTAACTCAATGAATTCCTTGCAACGGTCTTCACTGCTGACAACAGTAGGGAGATTCTCATACCTGATGCACTATGTAGCAGAGATCAAAGAAACTACATTGATTCCAAGTTAATTGTACAGGATTGTATTAGACCAAACAGATAGCAAATAAGTCACCAGGGCCAGGTGTGAAGGGGAGAGTGAAGCCTTCCCCTATTTATTGGCAATAATCTATTTAACTTAGCTCAGCTACAGTGAGATGCTGCACACCTAAAGGAGGAGCAACGTTGGTGTCAAAACTGTATGTTCTCAAGGCTGCAAACCGTGATCACAGCACTCACTTGATTTTTTTGTAGGCAAGACAAGCTAAGCTCAGGAATCTCTTGGTCTGGTCTAGGCTTACTAGTCTGAGCACTTACTTCTGCCCCTTCAAAATAAAGTATCTAAAGTGATGGATCCTCCTCTTATCTGCAGAACATAGTCATAACTTTCCTTCTGCCTTAATCACTCTTACATGACAGGTCCAGTCCCTGCAGAATGGGTTTGGCCCAGGAGAAAAGAGCTCTCTAATCTGTGGCCTCCTCAAGTCGTTTTCATTGAATGGAATGTGAATTTTTGTCCACTTTCAGTTTGCCTTTGTCCGCTCAAAGCAGACATGTTCCCAGGAAATGTTAATCTAAACTAGAAATAGAACTAGAGACAGAAAGAACAAAGCAAATCTACTTCAGCTTGAAAAACTGAAAGGCAAGTTCTGTTTCTTCTCTGTGAGAGCTAGCAATGGGAAAGGATGAAGGAAGCATTTCCTTGTGCAGTAGAGCCATGACAAGGTTCCTAAGAGATCAGTTATATACAACCTAAAGGTCCGGGATTTGCAAGGCAGCTCAAGCCACAGGTTCAGTACCAGACAATTGCACAAACCCGTCAAAGGCAGAACTTACTGCTGCAGAAAATACTTTGGCAGGTGAAAACAGTCAATGAAAGCCCTGGATTTTCACTGTTAAATGCTAAGCATCAGCTTTCCCAAGGAGATAAACTATCCAACACCTGTTTGGAGCAGGATATCTTTACATCTCCACTGCAGTTGCAACAGGAGTTGATCAGAGGCGATGTCAAGCTAGACAGACCTTGCCAGGAACTCTGTGCTTTATGCACACACAAGTGCAATGGCTGCAGTGCAATATGCCAGTCAAACCCCACATCACATCTGTTTGCTTAAATGTTTTAAACTTTCTTTACCATTCCTTTTTCTCACTGGACCAACAGCATTAATGGATGGTACAGCCTCCAGGGCTTCAAAATCAAATGTAGCTGGTGGTGGGACATAGCCAGGGGTTGCTGAAAGAGCCAAAAATGTAGAAATTGGGTTATTTCAGCTCCCGAATGACAAAATACAGGCAAGATACATATCTAGAGGAAGTACCATATGTTTCACGATCCTGGTGAATGTCCCTCTGCTCTTATGCTTAGGTGCATTTAGCTCCAATTATCCTTATCATATGTCTGCACTGCACTGGAATTACAGCTCTTTGCATTCCTCCAGTCAGGGAGCATAGCAAGTGCTCAGCTGTCCTTGGACATCTGTCCATGTTGGTGAAGCTTAAAGGGCTGTTCTAGCATGTCTGAGCCCTTTCCATGCTGGCCTTGTACTGCTCTCGGAGCAGCAGAAAGATGTTGAGGCTGCACTTTAGACAAGGGATAATGGAGACAATGCCAAAGACCAAAAGTCTCCAGTTTGTAAGTGATAGGCCATTAAGAAACTCCAGGCGTGGTTTTGGGAATGCACACCTGGACTTTGTAACTGATAAAATGGGAGGGGGGGTGGGGTGTAGAACTATGCAAATTAATGAAGGAATGTGCAGGGATGTGGGGTGGGGAGGAACAAAGAGGGGCATGGACAGAAACAGTGTAAAAGGGACTGGCCATGGGTAAAGCATTGCTGGTCAGTGGAACTGTCTGATCAGTACGCTTGTCTGACTAAACCCTGTGCCCAATCACCACAGTCTGTCCTCTCTTCTTATTAAGTACTTTCTTAACTATATTTCAGTGTAATCTCACTATCCTCTCTGTGTGTGTGTGTGTGTATGTGTGCGCACGCGTGCCACAAGGACTAAACGCCAGCTACTGGTGAGACCTGTGTGAGTAAACACTGGACCAGCGACTAGAGTTGGACCATCCTGGGCCTGAAGTGCCAGCAACTGGAGTGAGCGAGGGTCTCAGTGTCAGTAGTTAAAGGTGCTATAGTTCCTGGGAGCATCTCTACAGGTCACATACATAGACTTTGAGTCTGGAGCCCGTGCCTGTGAGATGAGCGTGTGTGTGCATGTCTGTTTGCTAGCAAGCAGCAAGCTGGTGAGTAGCAGATCCATGCAGCAGATTAGAGGGCCTGGGATCTGGGCAAACTATTGGGCAGATGGAGGGGCTGTGCCGATACTTGTGGCATCTGCGAATGTTTGGGTGCTTGTGACTCTAGAGTGTGTTGTTTGCGTGCCTTCACTAGTGAACTTCAGTCTTAACCAGCTGAAGAGCAGGATGGGGACTTGGCTGTCTGTACTTATGTTTTATGCAAGTCCTATATATAGGTGCTGTTGAAGGCAGCACCTTGTCTGTGGCAGTCTGTGTAGCTGTGTCCGTTGGCCTGGCACAGAGACTCCAGGGTCTCCACGCTGGGCTCCAGTGGCCGGGCAGGGGGCATTCATGGGTTCAGAGCAGCTGGAGGCATCAGATGCTTATAACATCCCTTAACAGCTTGTTACAACCTGAATACTGGAGAAACACACTGTTTTTTTAGGATAGAGGCTGGTTTACTCCAGTATCCACCATACTTGGGCAGATTCTGCCAAGTCTGCCTGGGAACAGTCAAAGACATGTCACTGAGGAGGTGATTGAGAAGGGCAGTTTGGACTCAGACAAATTGAAAACAATAGCTGTCCGTGCATGAACTCTTAGGCCACTGTAAAAATGCAGTATGTGTGACTATATACTTCCTCCATTGATGTTTAAGCCAATCTCTTTCACTTCACAGCTGGTGCGGGCCCAGAACGTACAAATGTTTCATACCCACCTGCCAAGCATTTTCCCAGCACAGTCTGCAGCTCTGTGATGTTCTGTAATCGAGTCAAAACTTTCCCCTTCATCTCAGCATCCTGTTGCTGGCAGAAGGCATTTACAACCTAGAAATACAAACCAAACTCACTGACTTAGGGAGATTTGTACCCATTTTTACTACTTTTTGTTTTCTGAATAACATCCTCAAGTCCTGAATAAGCACACAACACAGCACAAGTGGCCTGTTTGACCAGATCCAGACTGCAGGAACAAAGCTCTTCAGAAGCCCACGAGAACATGGACATAATTGGTGCAATCTACAAAAGGCAACAGAGCAACACCTACAGGTCTAATATTAACTGAAGAAGAAGAATTAGCAGACAGCACCTTGCCAGGTTTCTGTGCTGCTTGTGGCTCTGGAGACCCTTTGGCACTTCCCAGGTCTGCCAGGAAAGAGGCAGTCCTGGTAGAAGAGCAGGAACAGGGAGGACTGGGGATGTGGAACTGCACCATCTCTGACATAGCTCATGTTATCAGAATAACCCCAGGAGGGAACATTCCCACTGACCATCGATGTTAGCAAATACATGGTCCAAATCTGCTTGAAGGCACTGCATTTCACCCTTCTGTAAGCTCACAATAGAATAGAACAAAGCACACAATCACAACCGAATTTGCAAGGGACCTGTGGAAGCCTCTAGTCCAACACCCTGCTCAAAGCAGCGTTAACTAAACAGGTTGCTTAAAGCCTTTTCTAGTAGAGCACTGAGCATCTCCAAGAAAGGCACAGCTTCTCTGGAAGGGGAGCACAACCCTTCTGTTAGGTAACAGAAGACCATAGTAAAAGACCACAACATGCCCTCCCTTCTGGCTTCCCCTCTCCAGGCTGAACAACCCCTGCTCTCCCAGCCTCCCCTCATACGCCATGTGCTCCAGCCCCTCATCAGCCTGGTGGCCTCCACTGGACTCACTCTAGAATGACAACAGGAGCCCCAGACTGGACACAGTACTGCAAGCAGGGCCTCACACATGCCAAGCAGAAGGCAACAATCAATGCCCTTGACCAGCTGGCAACTCCTCTGCTCTCCAGCGTGGTGAGACCGACCTTTTCTTTCTGATGCCCCCTTCATAGTTTAGACATATATTAGCTCATAGTTTAGACATATTTGTGGTTTACAGCATCCTCCCTGCAACAGCAAAACTGATTTTCATACACCAAAATGTGCCAGAGTGTACAGACTGCAGCTGAGTAGCAGGTGGAAAATCCACATGAGCAAGGCAGTCTTTAGAGCCTCTGTCCAAGAGAGCAGAGTTGCTGCTAGCAGCAGGATAAAAGATAAATGATAATGAAGAGAAAAACATGGAGAGATCACCAGGACCTTGCTGGAGAAGGTTTCCAGGAGGCAAGACTGTTCTTCAACAATTGCACCCCTGAAGCCTAGGGTTAGTGTTTGTAAGTGCTGCTCCTCAGTGACACTCCAGAATCTGCAGACAAGGCTCTTACTCACCTCACGAAACCAGTTGAGAGCATAGAACAGGAGTGAGCACAGAAATTCCCGTTCCTGCTTGGATAGAGAGTCCAGCTTCCCTTCAACCTCCAGGTCAGTCAGGTACAGGGGGCAACCTGGGACAGAGCAGGAAGAGAAAATGTTGGACTGGGTTTGTTACCCACCCTTTGGTCTTTGCATGGACAAAGTCTCCTACCAAAGCCTGTATCAATTCCAGTGGCTATTTGGAGTAAGCCTCGTCAGCCACTCCATCCCCAGACAAACCAATTGTCTCCCCGTCTCCCTTCCACTTTGTGGGCAACAGAGCACCTCAGCCTCCTTCACAAACCACACAATTCTTCCTACAACTGCAGGAAGTCTTTGCAAATCTGGGACAGGAACAAGGCAGACAGACTCACTCTATAAAAGGTCCACTTCCCATACCTAATAAGGCATCAATCTCCTCCAGGCTTCCACTGTTTTGCTCTCCAGTGTAGAGCCTCAGCAATCGGAAACAGGGTGACAGACATATCGGTGACACTACCCTGGAGGGGAGAAAAAAAAAAAAAACAACCAAAAACCAGAAATGGAGTGGGTCCTATGTTTTATATACCTCCAGAATGCCCATCACTTTTCCATTATGTCCCGTGTCCCTCCATGCCACCTGCTTATGCCTTCTATTTTGCTTTTTGCAAGTCCTGGCAACACAGAGCCTTTTATTATTTTTAACTTCAATGCCCTACTGTTTAATTGGATGTTTTTATTTCTTACATGCTTCCTGTTCCATTCTCCAAAGACAAAGCCCATATTTCTCAGTCAAATTTCACGTGTGGCTGCATGTTTGTGGTTTTGCTCTGGAGCACAAGTCTACGTTGTCAAAGTACAACTGAAGGTGAGAAAGAATCATGTACTGTTGACACACGCTAAGTCCTTTGTGACTCTCTATTTGAGAATCATCGCTTAAAATATTAATTTTGCCACCTCAAAGTTGCCTATCCATCTCAATATGGCATTCAATATCACCATAACACTGGAAGAAAGAGCTACTATTCTCATGTGACAGATGGGAAACAAGGCAGATGCAGCATGACTTACCCAAGATCACCTAAACAGCCTTAGCCAGAACAGACCTCCAGTTCCCCACCAGCTTATGCCTCTAGACCTATCTGAATACATCTTAATAGCAAGAGAAGGAAAAGAACACCAGAAACTGGTAAATTCTCTGACCAGCTCCTTATCAGGCACTTTGTCAGGCAGGGCTGATAGCAGTGCAGTGCACCAAATGAAAACAATTCCTTTAACTGTGGGATGACTGCAAAGGTAAGTGTCAAAGTACCTTTTACTTTGGTTACTCATTCCATCAGCGACCCTGCCAAGCTCGCTCTGTGACACTAATGGTAAGAGGTTAATAGCAATTGCTCCCTGACTTTCATCTTCATCCAGATTATACAAGGACTTCACTGGGAACAAGAATGAACTGCAAGGAAAAAGAGACAAACTCTTGTTGACAAACTCAGTTCTCAGTGACAGAAGCATTACAAATACTTAGCCTGTGATTAGCATACCCATCTACTGTGGGGTTGAGATCCACCACAAAGTCACTGGGAAAGTCCTCCACCAAAGTCTTCCCAAACTCATCCTATAAAGAAAGGAAAAAAACCTGCTCAGCAAAGGGGCTCAGTGAAGAAAGCTTCAAAAGCAGCAAGGCAAAATGCAGAAGATAAGGCCAAGCAAAAGTATCCTGGAACAGTCACAGCAATGAAGCCCACTGCCTGCAAGGAGAGCCAAGGCCTGCCTTTAGAGACAAAGCCAGGAAACATTGCTAAGTATGCACAACTAATTTCTTCCCTGCTCTTTGGACATGGGCTGGTCTACAAGTTCCGCAGTACTGCAGAGAGGCAGAGCAGCTGGCTGGAAGAGGAAAGCAGCCATGGGAAGTTCTCTACCCTAAGAGCCGAACGTCAGAATGAAATGGCTATAAAGTGCTGGCAAAGTTTTATTTCACACAATGTTTCCCACATACTTCACTTGCTTACACTGTTAGAAACAATTAAGGGTGAAGTGAAGTAATAGATGTTACAGACTATGAAAAGACCCAAAAAAATCTGCACAAAAGTTGTGAGAAGAACCTTAGCTTGCTTTTACATTTCAGTCTTGCAAGGAAAAAGGAGAAAGCCTCCTTCCTTTGCTTTTCCTCCTTGGAGCACTCAGCTGGACCTCAGGAGACTGGCATTTCTAGCCCTAGGCACAGAGCATTTAGAGTGACTGCCAGCATTTCACAGCTCCCTGGTCACCTTCCCTTATTCTAACACGCATTTCCTCCCCTCCGTAACCAGCAGGTGCAAAGACCGCTTGTGCCACGAAGAGTCATCAATTCCACAGCAGCCCTCAATGCTCTCCTGGGCCCCAAGATGGCTTGCTACCCTCCTGGCAGGCACAGCACACATGCAAAAAGAGTCCCCAGCAAGAAGGGTGGCCTTCACAAACCTCTTCCTATTACCATAAATACTATTTATTTACTTGTTACCATAAATGACTGTGGCTCTTCCAAGTCCTTAGGCATCAGATAGCCTTAGTAGTCTGACCAGAAGCCAATTTCAATACTAAGTTTAAAGTTCTTTCAGATTCAACTTTTATCTATGAATCTTAAAAGCAGGCTCTGAAATGTCATTTAATTTCCATTAAAAGGCTTCCCTGTTGTCATGTAAAAGGAAGCTGTTAAAGCACAATGAGGAATCTGTCATAATCAAAAAAAGCTGACAGAGCTGAAAGAGGATTT
>VYZW01036188.1:13350-25251 GCA_013401315.1 Balaeniceps rex
GGCAATACTAAGAGTGGAAGAAATGTTGGTCTCTTAACAGTTCCACGTCTCACTTCCTATTCTAGGGTATTTCTACAACAAATGGGTTTTACAGAAGGGGCTAGACAACTGGAAGGATACAGAATTTCAGTCTTCATGCTTAGAGTCATGTGTCACCAAGCCTACAGTGATGATGATCACTCGAAAATTTAAAAGATCAGATTTACACTTAAGTAACTTCAAAATTCCTGTTTCACTCAACAGGATTGCAGATGTTCAGCCTGTTCGTTACATCTCAGAAGTTAATCATAGACTGTTATAATTGCCAAAACCAGAGAAATCTGTTAAGTATCTTGAGATTACCTGGTCCTGCTGTGTTCTAATCTTTGTCATCCTTGATTCTGTTTAAATTGTTTGAAAGCAAGATATTTTTATTAATTTCTTCACTAGAATATATATGTGCTAATTACTTTGAATCAACACAAGGCTGAATAAAGCAGATGGCAATGAAGCTATTAAGAAAGTTAAGAAATTATATTAATATAAAGTTTTATTCCACTAGCAATTTCAAGGCTATAGTCCTATCAACTTTCATAAACTATAATATTATTGCAATTCATCTAGTATTAACAGTTAGATACTGCCAGCATGCGGCCTATACATAGTTCATGCTTAATTAATTCCTCACAATTTTTGTTGCCCTGAAGAACAGCTGGAAAGAATATTCCTAGAAGACAAAAGTATTTTAATTCAAGAACTCACATGAGATTGTTGTAACTCTTATGGAGACCAATTACACTAAAGAAAAAAGTTATCTTGAACATCATATTATAGCATGAAAAATTAGCTTTCTAAAATTTTAATGTAATAAATGAAGATTTTTCTAAAGGGAAAAAGTAACCCTTGATATCCAAGCGTTTGCAGTGTATAACCAAAGTTACCTTCTGTACGTTGTATTTTGGATATATATTTGCAACACTGATTATGCAAAAGGAGTGTTTTACACGCTTCAGAATATTATTTTTAGGGTAGTATGCTGAAATGGCATCCACTGTTGCCAAATCTGGTTGCAATTCAGAAAACACAAAAATTGAGGGCTTAGTCAGTTGAGGGTAATTCTGAGAAAGGAGAGACTGGCTAACACATTTTCAGTTTGGCTGTCCTCACACTCCGAAGCAAGGACACCAAACATCACTTTAGCTGGCCTTTATCTCAATTTATTATCAGACGCAATCATTCCAATTCAACTGCGGACTACTAAAGGCACCTCTGTAAATTTATTACCTACAAAATACAGCTAAAATTTGAACTGATAAACAGCAACTTCATTAAGTTACTTTCCTCTGCATTTTCCTAATGTGAGGAGAGCTAGATCGCCACCGGCATTACAGATATCGGAATTGTTATGATTTAAAAAATAAAACATCCTTTTATTTTACTTTAAGCTCAATCAATGTCTTTTCTCATGTAGTGGCAAAAGATGTCAAGTAAGACTGGAAAAGATCACGGCAGAAAAACCCATGTTAAGATACTACCTAACTAAAACATCTCTCACAGAATCTTTGAATTGATAGTAATTGCAGGTTAGAAGAATATTTGAAGGGAGATTTGCATACGCTTTGCCCTCTTTCTTTCTTTTCCATTTGCGCAGGGCCACAGCTAAGGCAGGGCACTAGCTACACAGACCTTTGGTCTCAGCCGTTATGACTGTTCTATGTTCTAGACTTTTTTTTTTGTTCAAATCAAAAGGCAAATAAAAGACTTAGATCAGGAATGGCCAGACCTTGAACTCCAGCTGCCAACACAACCAAGTCGGCTACATGAATTTTGAGAAGTAATTGCCTGCTCAAACAAGCTACAGACTGGAGGACTCCCAAGGTCATCACAAATCACAGGATTAGTGGTTAGAAGAGACCCTGAAAATCATCTAGTCCAACCTACGGCTCAGATATGGGCTAAAGTCACAATCTAGCCCCAAGTAAAACACTGCAACTTATTTCTGCAAAGCCACAGTATCAGATGCAATCAACTATTTCACAGATAAGAAATTACACAAGGTCATCTTTGAAAATGAGTATGAACTGGCAGATGCGATAGGCATTGTATATGAAATGGCTATTATATTATATGAAATGAAAATTTGAAATAGGTAAAAACTAAACATTTTTATAGAAGGAGAATCAATGCAACTTAAGCATTAAAGCACTCTCACTGATTCAATGCTGATTTTCTTAGCAAAAAAAAATGATTGTATTAGAAGCAAATCTTAGGAAAACTGTTTCAATGCGATGACTGTGCCTGCTGAAGGAAAAGAATAAAATGGTCCTTGCAATGGACTGCTGGTGAAAGTAAGAAATAAAAAGCATAATTTGTCTCTTGTAAAATTTTTATCTTTCAAAATTCAGGTGTAATGGGAATCTTAGAGACACTTTTAAAGCACTGGTACACACAGGTCTGATTCACAGGATGGGAAATACTCTGATCATAGGGGCCAAATGATTATCAGATGTATATCTGAATAGCCAGAAGTAAATCCAGAGGTTGAGAAGCAAACCTGTGTTCTCAGGTTCAGTAAACTCATCGTGAGATCTGCAACACAGGTAGACCGATTTCTTGTAGCATGGACCTAAATAAACATCGTTGTATGCTTTCCTCTGAGGAAAAAGCAAAACAAAAAGAAAGAACAGCTCAATGTCAGTCTTCCTGTCTCACAGATCTCATTATGAGTTTATGTATGTAAATTTTAGACGGATGTGTATGAGAACACTGAGCAATCTAAACCACACAAAGTTATCAAACTGTGTAAAAGTTTGCAGAAAACCAAAGATCATTATTATAGCATCATTAAACTGTTGTGTTATTTGATACAATTTCCTCTTCCTGTCCTTCCTGATTTAGTATGGAGCGTACTCTCTTCAACTGGAAAAGATTTGCTGTAAAGTTACACATAAGACATATTCCTGATTGGTGCCACTTTTTCACAATTCCTCACTTATTTTTGGTATTAGGTATACCAGAGTAACCAATTGCCAAGGAAATCATAGCTTGTCAGGACCATAAGCAATAAAACTTAATTTCAGTGTGTTTTGGTTTTTTGGTTGGTTGGTTGGTTGGTTTTTTTCCCCTTTCTCAACTTAACAGAGAAATATCAACTCACTGAAATTAATTATCAAGAAATCTTTGCCTATTGACAACACTTTAGTAAAAAAGCCAACAGAAATGAAACAAAAAAAGACCACCAGTATTTGGTAAACAGTTTTGCAAACCCTTTATCATAGTAAGGTCAGTACCAGTGAAGATATAAGCCCCGTTTGTATGTTTTCATATTTAGAAAGCTTGAAATCCATTTATATCAATACACAGAGCCAGTTTCCATAAACTAAGAACTAACGGCCCATGACAGTAGTCTTAATCTCAGTATTTCTCATATGGGAAGCATTCACGAGTCAATAGTATTCATTTCATAGAAACCACCGTGATTAACAGACTAAGAACTTTACAACGTTTCTGTGCTTCAGTATGAGAATGTTCTCTAGGGCTTTTTTTTTTTTGTAGTTCATTTCCATGTCATATTTTGAGTTTACATTACTGAAACAAGCAGACTTTACAACACAACACACTGAGAAAACATAATATATAATTGGAAAATGAACATCACAAATGAGTCACTTTTCGAAGAGTTACAAAATATAGCCAAGAAGTGCTGAGTCATTTTAAAACAGGAATAGACACAAGTAGGTCTGCAGGATACACAGAGAACAAATCACATACTATAAATGACTGGAAAGTCCTCTGCCATTCTCATCAGGGTAAAATTTCACCACGACACTGCCATATGTATTTCTTTGTAATGAACGCTCTGAAGACCATCTGACCACCCAGAGCACTTCAACAACAAGTTCATAAAGTGGGCAAGCTGCTAGTGGTTAGACACCAGGGAGTATATTTCCATAGAGACAGAAGCAGTGAAGAATTAATCAGACGTGGATGAATGTTTCTGCTACAACTCCCATTTGCATTTTCAAATAATTTTGCACATGATGAGTCTACAGCCCCTGCAGATTAGCATTTTATACTTAATGGACTAAGAATTTAGGGCACCCCAAGGGCTTATAATTAAGGTTAATAAGGTCTATGGTCTGCTCCAGCCCATCTCCTTTGAGGTAAATAACTGTGTTCATACTGTTTTATATTACATTTTCTATTTCATTGATAAAATTAGCATCTCATAATCTATGTAAACATCCCCTTAAACCTGTGGGTTTTGTTAGCCATGCTCATATTACTCCAAAATCTAGATTCCCACCAATGAAAATTGGTTAAGACTTTCAGACACCAACCTTAATACACCTGTGTTATAACAAAAAGATAGTTGCTTTGAGCTGAAGGAAGTCTGTATTAAGTTGTAAACAGGTATATGAGCTGACATACTAATGCAAATTAAAGATACAATTCAAGTCATTCTTTGTTCCTTTTGCTCCTTATTACTAAGACCCCCTAAATGCTTAATATAAGGCATGCAAATTTATTTCAGTGTCTGGAAGCTCATTTATTATTCGCAATCATCACGTGAAGTGGGTTCCTGCAGTGGGATTCTCTTTTACAAGCAGGCTCTTGCCAGATCCTTTGAACACAGATCCCTTCCCTAGCATTTCCTAGTGCTTAGTCTACACCAATTTTGCTATTAACCCACCTACTTTTCTGATGGTTATAACTTCTAACTGATCAAATCCTCTGATGCTTGTTATTTCCAAAATCTGTTTACTGAAGTTCAGAATAGTTTCATTGACTTTATTTTACATTAGGTTTTCCTAAGAATGAACCCTTGCAGTTCCAGCATGCTTTGCAAGGACTGCAAGGGCATTGGAAGAGAATATTACTCTGTGCATTTCCCTGTATAATAGACTGTAACTCTTGAGGCTTTTGAAAATTACCCAAGAAAAACCCAAAAGGGCTAAGCCCTGTCTTCATCATTTTTGTCATTACAAGCAGAAAGCCATGGGCTCTTTACTGACCTGACAGGCAGGGTAGGTCTCAGGCCTTGGCTTTGGTTTTTTGGGCTGTCACCTTTGGCAGCCACACGACTCCTGGCGTAGCTCAGGCTGTGTGGGCACTGGTTATGGCAATGGCCTGGCAAGCCTGGGCACTTGCTGCTAACAGCCAACAGCCCTTCACGGCAGTCGAGGCTGGGCAGAGGCCATCGCGCACCTGGGAACAAAGGAGAAGGAAACTGATAAAGAAACGCACACACAGAGCCCCAACCAGACCCCCAAGCCAAGGAGACCCCCATCTTGCAGTCCTCTCAAAGGCCTCGCCTTGCCGAGCGCCAGCCGTAAACCCCCACCGGCCCCTCGGGGCTTCGTGAGGCAGAGCTGAATTGTCAACCCACAGCCTGCTGGTAGGGCGAGATAACAGCAGAGACAAGGGACAGGCACTAGGAATGTTTTGTGTAACTTCACCTACACTGTTAAAGAGCTTTTCTCTATTCATTAGATCATTTGGATCATTAGACTTTTAAAGCATTATTTGGACTAACGAGAAAAAACTGTTCCATGTCTATATATATACATTTGTGTCTCTGTATGTGTATATATGTAAAGACAGATATATTTATGGGGTGTTCCCTTCTTCCCCTAATTAGATTTTGAGTTAATGAAGACAACTTATACTTCATATTTAGAAAGAATCTGATTGCAATCAAAATAATCAGAAAGCTCATTTCAGTAGGTTACCCTATTACTCGAGTAAAACACACATCTATAAACTTACAATATATGATCAAGATTGAATCTGAAATGTATTTAAACATTTGTGAAGGTTAAAGGTTAACTATGTTGTACTTCCCAAACCTGTCAGTGTAATGAGCTGGCACCCTTTGAATATGCTCTATGTCATGTTCTCCTCGGTTTGCAGCTTTTAAAGCACAATATTATTAGTAGATCTGTTAATCTAAGAAGAACACCAGGGATAATTATATGAAAAATGTTAAATTGCTGGGAAAAAAAGTCACTGAAGTCAGCAGTTGTTCTTTTTCACACTCCCAGCACATCCCAGGATGGCATCTCTTGAGGAGCAATTAGCTTTGTCAGGGCAGCTGAATTCAAACACACAGAGACGTCATTTTTCCATATTAAGAAACATTATTAATAAAGAAATTATAGCAAGCTGTCACAGACTACCCAATTACTGTAATAACAATCCGTTTCTCCCAAAGCTCAGGGGAAGGTCTTCACAACACTAAGGTGGCAGAAGAAAACACTGTACTGTTTCTTAAAGTAAAAAGGAATCCGAATGGCATCGCTGTTACTGACTGGCTCCATGGGAGTGTTGAGCACAGATACAACAGTAATACAAAATTTATTTATACTGTGCAAAACCTGGTGTCAGATCAAAACCAGTTACAGCTAAAGCTTTATATTTTATACTGCATTCAAAGACACGTTAGTAGTAATGACTAGGATGATGACAAAATGTCTGTCACAATGTGACATAACCAAGCTTTGTATTGTAATTATAAAATATCAACGGTGTTTCTCGGCAAGGAATAATGTCTTACCTCAGCAAACTTCCTGTAAGATTTCTAATATGTTTTCTAGCTGTTTATGCAAAGTGAAACTATGCAGAAGCTTAAATGTGACAAAATTCTTTTTATCTGCCCAGGTATTTCTTGCATACTGATTGCTGTGACACCCATCTGTCAAACACTAATTGTCTCTGATACTGTTGCCAAGTCCTTATTAAAGTCACAATAATTAAAGCTATGAAAAATTCCAGTAAAATAAACAGTTAAGAAATTTCTCACCAATTAAAAGTTAAAACAATGGAAGCAATCTTCAAAAGACCTAACTAGCAATCATTGCACAAATTAATAGCAGAGTCGAAAACTGCTTAAAATACTAAGCTGAGAGTTTCTTGATATCAAGGACTCCACAAAACTAACGGTGAAACTTAATCATACAGAAATTACTTCCTTTACACATTATACAGAAATTAATGCAGCTGGGTTTCTTGTTATTTTCAAGGCTACATAGCTTCTGACAGAAGAGTGGTTTCTTTTTCACTTACACAGGTCTCAGGACAAAGGGTCACAACTAAATCAAATGGCAGTGAGTGAGGAACAAAGGTCTTCAAAACCAGCCTGGCCAAAGGCTTTAATTTTTTAGCATGTCGCTTAAGATGTTGTATGTCTATTTTCCATCTGTACAGTCAGAAAAACTCATCATCTTCCCTGCAGTATTTTGAGGCCCACCCTGATTGCTCTTAAACTTCCAATTGTTTTTGAAATTCATAGTGTTTTTTCTGGCGTTTCCCTTTTCCACTCAAAAATGGTTAAAACCTTCTAATCCAGCAGGGACACAGCATTTATGAAGTGCTGCCAGGTCTCTAGCTTATTGAACGTTCCACCAGGGACCATGACACCGTTACTGTTGGATATTTCATCAAATGTAACTACTTCAGCAATCTTTCTTTTAAAAAAAAAAAAAAAGCCTTCACAGTGCTTAATTAAATTGTTCACAAGCATTACAAACACAAACATCATCTCCCTGTGGCTGGTGTGGCATGCAAGGAATCGAAGCATTAGCTTACATACCAAACCAATAAGAAAACCGGTCAGGATTCCGGAAATCTCTGCATGAGACATTACAATATCAGATCTTGTAAATGGCAGAGTTTAAATAGCAAAAGATTATATTTACAAATTCTAAGGCCAATATCGTTATGCTGGCAGCTATTACTACTACTATGACACATGTGTGCATACAAACACAGACACAAACTAATTAAAGGATTGAATCTAAAAATCTTTCCTTAGGAAAAGACAATTTAAAGTTCTGTAAGCAGAACTGAAGTGATAGGTAGTCAGGGCATTGTACTTCCATTTTAATGATCCATTGCCATAGCAGAAGCTTCACCACAAAATATCAAAGATTAAGAGCTAAGGGAAGACTCTTCGCATTCGGAAAGGCGATGATCAAAGCTATGCATTACTTAACAGGTAGAGCAGGATGCCAAGTCTTTTAACTAAGTCTAATAGGGAACTTTCTGATAAAGTGACTTTTGCACAAAATGGCAACTTTAGGGGAAAAAAACCCCAAAATTGTTTGAAAAACTGAATGGTTGTACTGAATTTCTCAAACATTTTCAGAAAACATTTCAAACATTTACATATTTGAATAATTTAAAAAAACAAAATATTCTTAGAGAAACATATCAACTTTAAAAAAAATATTCAATCAATTCAAATGAATATTCTTTAGAGTGGCAAGGTAAGCAAGGGAGTTCCAGTTATAAAACAAATGTCACATAACTGGCACCCGCACAGCTTAGAAAGCTTTTTATCAAGCTTTCCCACATTTTCAGGTTCGAGGTTAATACAGCAGAAACAGGGGTCACCCTCTCCCAATAATACAGATAAGCCCTTAAAGTTTCACACTGACTTCAATGGCTGCTACCTACGAGACTAAAATTAATACCACTTCCCCCCTTCAGTGGGGGTTAATCGTATATTTTGCTTCCAGAACTTTCCCCTGCTACAGTGCTTCTTTCCAAAGTATGAAAAATGAATGCTACTTGAATAGTCCTCAGCAATATACACCAATGGCAATGACAATCCAATTAAGAACTCTTTTTCTTCAAAGTTTAGCCATAGTTCAACCAATATTGATCAAACACATGCAAACGAGAGAAAGACCTACGAGATAACAATTCCACTGGATTCACAAATGGTTACATAACAAATATATTTCAACTTCACAAGTGATTACTCCCACAAATAAAACTTTCATAAAAAAGTTTTTCTTCTACTAATGTCACTGTGACTATCATCAGGGATTCAAAGGAACATAATTAGAAAAGTTAAAATATTTATGCCAAATTTCTCTCTCATCTCTGGTAACATCTCAAAATGTAAACTAAACTGATAATAACATGAATATTTATATATTGCTCAGCAGGGAAAATTAATGTAAATTAAACAACTGATAATGCTGGTAATATTTGTTGGTAGCCATCTCCTTCACAAATCATTCTTACGTGGCACTAGTTATGTTAGCACAAACTCCAGGAAACATTACTATTGTGCTGTCGCATGTCAGTGCTTGTTTGGCATCTACAGCCTAGGTTATTTACTTGCAGGGAGCTGCAAATGCAGTCATTCAGTTATAGCCTTTCATAAATAGAAGTGGCAACCATGGAAAAATTATTCTATCATTTGTATGCAGTAAAGCAGACAATTCCTGTTAGGGTATACATCCTTTAAGATTACAGCGCAGACAAAATGATTATCTAACTCAATGTAAGCAAGAAAATAGATCTTCTGGAATGGATATTAAAAATAGAGAAGTGTTAAACCAGATTCAAAACACCATGGAAACTAGCTTTTAAGAAACTCAAAGAAATGCCACAGTACTTTCCTTCAAAATTATTTATTGCATTTTTCAGAAGATCTGCATTTTAATCACTTTTGGGAACACTTGACTTTGTTATGCACTAAAGTATTGCTGATAATTTAAATGAAAGAACATATCCTTGAAGATGATAGCCAAGAATACAGTCTGAATTGCTGTTAGACATCAGTAAAATGACATTCCAGATAGGATTCACTTGATCTCTATTTAGGCTTGCAGCAACCACCATGCTAAACAAGTCACTTGCTTACTGCCCCCCTTGCTGGAGAATGAAGAGTATGCTGAACCATACCATATGCCACCCCTGTTTCTATAAAAAGTTGTCAGGAAGAAGAAAGATAAAACTTCACTTGTTCTAAAAGTTCATTTAGTTCTTAGAATTGTTTGAGGAGAAGAATTAGTTTCTGAGCACTCACCAATTTGTCTTTTGTTGTTTTCCTCATTAAGGGTTCTTAGCCAGGGCAATATGCAATGCATTTCTTCTCCATGCCCCCCATGATTTTTTGCACAAATCCAAGTATCACCCGTGCAAGTTGACTCCAAAAGCTAAGCACTGGTCCAGAGAAGCCATTCTCTGTGCCCTGCAGTCCAAGGAATGAAGTATGAACACCCACCTAGAATTCACTTGGAGTTCTGCAGCAAAACGGATAGCTAGAAAAACTCATGAACTTAAACTTCTTGTGTTTTTGAAAGAATCAAAATCCTGAGAATGAGTATCAGCCAAGAATAAATAAATACTTGTCCAAAGTAGAATAAATATTCCAACGAAGTCAGCTAGTCTCTGCTCTCTCCCTCAAAACCAGACTTCCTCACTTGCGTATTTATCATTCTGCAATACACTGATAAGTTACTAGCAGGCAGGGGTAGGATTCTGTTGTATTCACAGACATTTCCTAGCCTATGAACACCATCTATTTTTGAGCACAAATATGATCCTACAACTTTAATCCTACATCCCTTTAGAAAAAGAGAACTTGCATTCCTCAAACAAGGACATCAGTGCCAAATTACGTAACACTGGTAATTTGGTACGCCAGCTCTACTAAGTACAGCAGGTGGCTTCATAGGAGACTATCTGCTTCAAATTTTAAACAGAACAACTCCAAAGAATATCCAGTTCCAAGGAACAGAAAGTTGACTGCACAGAAGGAAACACACCATGCACACATGTTAACTGTTCTACTTGCTTATACCAAGAGACACCAAACAGCAGTAATTCTTAGCTGCCTTAGAAAATACCAAATGGTGCTGTAATGGGAATTGTAATTTTCCTCACCAGGTTGCTAGATGAAATAACGAATGTGAACTAATGGCATCAATTTGTCTTTAAAGCTACAGTACATTTTTTTCCCCACCAACAAACACTTTTTGCAACAAGCTGCAGGGAACCTGTGTGTGATATTTGAAAATATCCTTTGCGCCAGGCTCTTATCTCTACAAAATCTCTCAGCATGTCCTGAGCACCTTATGCACCACAGAACTGAGCTGCCTACTACTGAACTTACTGCAATAAAAGGGTTTGAGCATGGCAGATCAGCGCATCTTTGCTAACCGTAGTGACTTGGTTTAGTAAGGATTGCCAAATATCTGTATGTTCTTATAGATGAAAAGAGAAACAGCTTTCTATGCAACCACCCTGGTTACTGTTGCAACCTCCAGCAGCAAGAGATTCTGGAAATTTTGATACAAATGCACTAAGTATGCTAAATAATCAGTATTTAGATCAGTCTGCATACCTTTATTAGCAGTACTCTATTCTTGGCAGAAAACATAATATAACCCTTCTGGAACTGTCAATCATTAGGATATGAGGCACACTAGCAGCGCTAATGAGGGTGAGGTGGTTACTGTCGCTAGCTTTGTAACTCTGCTACACAAAGGTCCTCTCGGGGAGGACAGGCAACAGGGAGGTTACTAAAAGAGCAATGCCACCAACCTTCTGTACTGTTGTCCGTGTTAGCGCTTCTGCCAAGCCTACCCCGGCAGCAGGTGTCAGTACTGGGAGTAAGGTTAAAGCAAAGGGGTAACAGACACAGATGGATACATAATCACGGGAATTACAACTGTTCTAAAAGCTCATATTGATAAGAGAAACGCAGCTTTGTGCTGTGAAGACTTTCCAGAAGGGCTGCGAGGGAGGCTGAGCAGCCCTTTGAGGAACAGAGGGGAAAAACCCAAATGTACAAGGAGGGTTAATTTCTGTCAAAATGGTGGGTCCATGTTTTGCAATACATTATATAACACACAGGAAAATACTTTAAAAGGTAATTCTGCCACTGAAGACTTAAAACAGGAAACATATTATGAAATACAAAATCAGGGAAAGGAAAACCACAATTAAATCTAAATAGCAAAACAATCAGTACAGGTTGGGAGAACTCATCTTGGCTTGGAGATATGGCCACAAACATTCACCTTCACGCTTAGCAGTGCTAAAACCAGGAAGAAAAGGCATAAAATTCAATTAACAACTGCCCTATCTATGGTCCATCTACCTTAATCTGCACTGCAGACT
>VYZW01036189.1:3764-15980 GCA_013401315.1 Balaeniceps rex
TATGTACTGATGAAATATACTTTTGCCTTTATTGTCTGATACAAGGAGGAGTATTTCAATACTGTTTATGTCCTCTTGTTTTGTGCAGACTTCCTCCATGCTTTCTATTGTGAATGTGAACAAAAATAAGCTAAATATACAGCTCTTGACAAATAGCAAGCTAAATACTAACTGTTGCTGAGAAATATGAAGACACAATCTTCTCAACAGGACAAAAAGAGCTGTAGACAACTAGCTACCAGGTGCAAAACCTTTCAGATTAGAACCTATGTTCTCTTCTCTCCCCTTCCTCCCTCTCATTGAAAAAAGCAGAATCTTGGGGTTTGGTATTATGAAAAAATAAAAAAAAAAAATTGAAGGGAGTACTCTGTCAATTTCTTTTANTTGTTTGGTTTGGTTTAAATTATTTCAGAAGCTTCTTATCCCTCTTCATCAACTTAAGAAATAAAGGTCCTCTCATTCTGTAAGAACAGTTCGCATTCTATAGTATTCCTAGAAACACCGATGAAAAACTGTGATGGAAGACAACCAACGTTCAACAGAATGTTTCTTCATTTCTTGATCACTGTCTGTGGTCTAAAAGCTGTAGTTTCTCAGGCTGGAAAGTAATTAAGCTGCTTGTCCTATATTTCTGTTGTCTAAAGATGTCTAAGATGATTCAGATACATGTGTAGATGATCATATTGACTGCCCTGACCTAGCCACATCTAGAACAGAGAGAATGAAAAGGAATAAAGGTAAGCAGGAATAAACCACAAAAGCAGAATCACTGTAAGCTTTGGATGAGGATCCACTCAACAGAAAGTTTGAAGGAGATGGCCATCTCTCAATTTTAACTTAAATTCTGTAAACAATATAAAGCACTATCACATGGGATATGACTCCAGGGGCCACTTTAGGATACTCACTACCGCCTGCTAGAGAATGGCACTGCACAAATTTAGCATTTAATACTACAGCACTATAGCACAATAAGATCAGAAAGTGAATGTATTTTAGAATTCTATTGTGCCTTAGAAAAATTCAGGACCACCCACTCACATCAGGTTACAATCTACAGCCTGAAATTGTTCCTGTTGAACCTGCCTGAAGAATGAGGCTGGACTAGATGACATCCTAAGACCCCCTACAATGAGAATGATTTTGATATTGTGGGAAAAGATGCCTAAACCAAAATTATCATCCAAATTGATAAATATCAATTATTCACAAAACTCTAATCTTTACTTAATACTGAAATGTAAAATGGCTCAATAACTATAACAGAAAAAACATAGAAATAAAACGGCTCATGGTTTTAAACCTAATGCTTGCAAACCTTCCTTTAGAGCTTCAAATTGGCCAACATCTCTTCTCAGATTTTCCTACTAAAATAATAAGACAATGCAGCTTTTCTCAAGACTACTCAGATCAAAATGGCAGCAATTTGCTTTCATAAACCAGTAACATCTGAATGGGCTGTCCTGACTCATTTGACTGGAAATTACATTAAATCTAGCACTGGCACATGGGATGTTATGTATGAAAACAAAGACAAAACCCCAAATTTATGACATGACATTGAAAATAATTTTAGCAATTACTATAATTACCAGATAATTTTGCTAAAATAAAAGAAATAAATATATATAGCATTAAAAAGATTAATAGATCCTTGTAAATAGAATAAGTCTTGATAGACTGATTAGTATTTAATCATCCTCAAAATGTTTCTATGCCTAAATAAAAGCTTTAGTGGGAATGTCAACATAACCACATGACTTGAAACTAGTGCTATTGTATATATAGAGGCAGTATTTGGGCATAGCTGTGTTCTTAAAAGACACCTTATTCCTTTAAGATGTAAACAGTGCAAATAAGGACTTTTATGTAACCAGTATATGAAATCTAAACTCGGCTACTAATGTTGGAAATGGCCTGTAGCCATCCCACCTCAATGCATGAGCTAGACAGACCTTGCAAGTTAAGTGAGAGTCAGGTCAGGACAGTATTTGATTGCAACTGAGGCAGAAAAAATTAGAGCTCTGAAGTGATTTTAATAAATTTATAGTGTTTAAATTCAGCAGATAGCTTTTCCTTGTCATTCAGTATTAAAATTCTGGTATGATACAGTGCTAAAAGAATTCTGTGATGGAGAGATACGAGATGTTGATACCACATTCATCAATTCACCAGTCCTTAACATCCTATACCTTGAGCATAACAAGCTCTGCTCCAGCCTTCCAAACATACATATTAACCTGCTTCAGCCAATATAAAATGCAATTTTTCCTGCCCTTACTATATAATGTAAGAGCTGTTTTCTGGCTTCCCACGCATACAAGTTAACAACTCCCACCGTTGGAACTAAATACCAGTTTTAAGACCAACTCCATGGGCAATATTTGCACTGAGAAAAATTCTCAGTTTAGGACCCCATTCAGCCTTTCCCATATATATGGATGCAGCAGCAACTCACACCTTCACATACACACCCGCTCCATAAGGTGTGGTGAATGAGCTTTTTCACATCTCCCTCTGAGGACAAGAATAAATGCTGGAAGCTGAATCTGACCGAAGAGCCACAGTAAAACACACTGCNTCTATGATTAATTGTAAAAATAGCTTATTAATTAGAAAATTTTTTTGTTTGTTTCTTAGTTATAGGAGTTTCTCAAAAGAACTTTTTTCAGAGCCAGTCAACAATGCGTAAATGGACTACTGTGGCTGAGGATTAACCGACCCTGCTTCTTCACTTAACTGTCCGTGCTGCAGTGTGATAAAAAGTCCGTATATACTCCACATTGCACTTGCTCTCTACAAAATCACATTTAACAGATTTTTTCAAAAGTAAATATATTAAACTGTATTTTTATATCATAAAGTACTTGGTTTCTACTATGCGTATTTACACTATAATTTGGTTTTCCCATCTTTTTGCTGTTGTCTCTCAATTAACATACACAACAAGAGTTGATGGTAACTCTGGGGACAATGGTGTGGGCACGCAGGCAATTGCAGTTGCTCAGTGTATATATACATGCACATAAATTGGTTTTAGTACCCAAATACAGACAAATTGTTAGAAGTTTTACAAATTATTCATATTCATAGCAAACAACAAATTATTCTGCTAAAAGACTAATTAAGAATACTGTCTTGATGAAAAGGCATTAGTATTTGTTCCCGTCATCTCTTGATTTAGCCAGGAAATACCCAGCAAAATATTAATGAACTGGTCTTAGCATAGCACTGCGTGTTAGTCACTCCATTTCAGCTCCCTGATCTAAAATCCCTAACGAAAACAATAAACTTGTCTTTCACAATTCCTTGGCAGAGATGTATTATTGGTAACCGTGAGTATATGACTGCAATAACAATTCAGAGTATAACCACAGGAATGTTAAGTAAATTAAGAAAACAATCCAGTAACATTTTGTTCAGCTAGTTAGCACCGTCACTTATATAAGAACTTGATGCTGAGCATGAAATACAGAAACACAGATGTACATTGTGAAGAACATTTTTTAAAAAAGACTGAACTTGGTACAATGTGCTTTTTATGGAAATGGTTGTAAAAATTTTTTTTGAGTTCATTTTTTTTTTAATACCAAAACTGCCAGGAAAAGACTTCCCCACCTCTCTTTCAGTATCATTTACTACTGGATATTGTGTACCTCAAAACTAAGAGATACTGTCTTTGTAAAGCTTACAAGGAAAACTACCATTTCTCTTTTTAAAAAGTGGTATTACACAATTCTGGCTTCTTCTACCAGTTTAGTTTCATTTTTGCCATGGTACATCTCAATGTCACTGGCCAGTTTTGGATACAGGGTTTGTGATACTTTATGTTGAGTTCTTGTAGGACCACTGAGAAGGAGTTTCTGTGCCAGCAACACTTATGTAATAGAAACACTTTGTGAACCTGAAATTATTAGATTGTCTGTATATGGTAAAGATTTTGCAGCCCATACATTGAATTAAAACATAATCGCCATGTCTGCAAAGAAAATTAAGAAGCACACACACAAAAGATTTATTTGCAGTTTCAAGGTAGTGAAACTTCTGTAATTATGCTACCTCAGAGAAGACTGACACTCAAACTGACAAGGTTTTAAGAAAGCACTAAAGGGCCAAGTTATAAAACACTGTAAAGAGTAAAAAGGGAAGAAAAACAACTGTTAAAAGTAGACTGTTACGTGTGTTTTGTATGTCAGGGTAACTTTGAACTGGGCCCAAATTTGAACCAGGAACTCGATGTATTGAAGGATCACATTGTTATATGAAAGCAGGCAAAGGTTTCTAGTCATTCTGAAACCTGCACAGCTGGAACTTCAGCAACAAGAGAAAGAATTTTTATGCCTCATGTTGTTATAAGGAAATGCATTTGGGTTTGTTATCCAAATAAACCTTTTTTGGGAAAAAAAAATGACAGAAGAGCACTATTTTAATATAATGGCATTTAAAGGTCTTTTTAGTGCTCACAATTGCATTTTTCCATCTCATATTTAAGGTAACTCATTTATCTATGTTGCCGGCATTTGAGAGGCAGCCAGGTGTTGACATACACGGAGAATTCTTTAGAAAGAAAGCAAGCTATAGGTAACCAATTGTCTTGCTTATATATAGTCAAGGCATCATTATAATGAATATGCCTTGATTGCACACCATTAATTGTATCCCTCGTGCACCACAGTCAAAAGTTAAATAGTAGCCTATATAAATAACATACGGCAACAAAAGCATCAATATATTATGCACTCAGCTACAATTCACAAGCACTTAAAATAAGCTTATTGCAATTGAAAAAACAGCTTCTGTTTTCCCTAGAACTGAAAAAAATACATTGTATTTTCCCCAGAACATACAATGCACAGCTGATGGTTCTATCCCACTTTTTCTGTAAACTTAGCGTAACCCTGAAAGAAAAACCCCCAAGCACCATCACCTCAAAATTACTTTAGAACTACAATAAAGTGGTAGTTCAACTGTATGAGGAATTTTATACCATTTATCCCTACTTTTGGGGCAATATTTCTTATTCTGCTCAGAGAATTGCAAGGATGTGATGGGTTGACCCTTGCTGGACACCAGGTACCCACCAAAGCCACTCTATCACTCCCCTCCTCAACTGGGCAGGGGAGATAAAATATAACAAAAGGCTCATGGGTTGACATAAGGACAGAGAGAGATCATTCACCACTTACTATCATGGGCAAAACAAACTTGACTTGGGGAAAATCAGTTTAATTTATTACCAATCAAAACTGAGTAGGGTAATGAGAAATAAAAACTAAATCTTAAAACACCTTCCCCCAAATCCTCCCTTCTTCCTGGGCTCAATTTCACTCCTGATTTTCTCTACCTCCTCCCCCGAGCAGTGCAGGGGGATGGGGAATGGGGGTTGCAGTCAGTTCATCCATCACACGTTGTCTCTGCCGCTCCTTCCTCTACAGGGGGAGGACTCCTCACACTCTTCCCCTGCTCCAGCGTGGGGTCCCTCCCACGGGAGATGGTTCTCCATGAACTTCTCCAACATGAGTCCTTCCCACAGGCTGCAGTTCTTCACGAACTGCTCCAGTGTGGGTCCCTTCCACGGGGTGCAGTCCTTCAGGAGCAGACTGCTCCAGTGTGGGTCCCCCACGGGGTCACAAGTCCTGCCAGCAAACCTGCTCCAGTGTGGGCTCCTCTCTCCATGGGTCCACAGGACCTGCCAGGAGCCCGCTCCAGCGCAGGCTTCCCACGGGGTCACAGCCTCCTTTGGGCACATCCACCTGATCCGGCATGGGGTCCTCCACGGGCTGCAGGTGGATATCTGCTCCACCGTGGACCTCCATGGGCTGCAGGGGGACAGCCTGCCTCACCATGGTCTTCACCAGGGGCTGCGGGGAATCTCTGCTCCGGTGCCTGGAGCACCTCCTCCCCCTCCTTCTTCACTGACCTTGGTGTCTGCAGGGTTGTTTCTCTCACATATTCTCAGTCCTCTCTCTGGCTGCAGTTGTGTAGGGTTTTTTTCCTCCTTTTTAAATATGTTATCCCAGAGGCACTACCACCATTGCTGATGGGCTCGGCCTTGGCCAGCAGCAGGTCTATCTTGGAGCTGGCTGGCATTGGCTCTGTCGGACGTAGGGGAAGCTTCTAGCAGCTTCTCACAGAAGCCACCCCTATAGCCCCCCCGCTACCAAAACCTTGCCATGCAAACCCAATACAAAGGAACATATTGTCTCCTCTGCGTAGGCTTTGCGTAGGTTTCTCATACTTAAAAGCTTGCAATGATATTGGTTAATTGCCAGATTTCAGGCACCTCTTTAACCTCTCCCTTTCAGTGGGCGTGAAAGGGTTTACTTGTAATATATATTGCTACTGACTGAATTTTATCTTGTTCTCCTGGATTCTCAGCAGCAATTCCCAAGTTAGAGGCTTCCCCAGAAAGCACGTCAAAGGATTCCCACCCACACACTGAATATCTAACAGGGCCTGACCCATTTTCTCCTTATTAAAGCAACACTACATGTTTTAATAAATAAAAATAATAAACAGAGAAGCTAAATGAACGCGAGAATTGCAGTTGGAACTCTACCCTCTTCAGATTTTAGTTCTGACAAAATCACTACCGAGAAGCAGAGACACACATTTAAAAAAAACATCAAATGTATTTTTCCCCAGTGTTCTCATTCAGTGACTTATTACTCCAGCTGTCTTTCACCTAAGTACAAGGAGGACTTCATTTGTTAGTTCTCAATATAGAAAAATGCCCTAATTTAGCCATAGTTATCTCCTCTTCCAACCATATCTTTAGGTGTATTTCTGCAACTTGAGCTTTAATAATCTTGCAACTCAGTGACTGAAAATATAGGATGCTTAAAAAAATGAAGCCTCATAGTGAGCAATAGCTGGAACGATATGATTTTGCTAAGATCATTAATGTTACGTAACAGGAATAAGCAATAGCAATTAACACTGAATATTTAGAATTGAAGTTTTTTATGGTATTATGGACTACTGCAAATACTACTGCAAGACTCAAGATCCATCATGTAGTCGATATGCCGGAATTTATTAACTTCCCCAACTAAACAGTTAAAGAGGTACAACAGGTCTGGTTTAAGTTGAAACAAAATGGCAACAGAAAATTCAGTTGATGTATGACTTTCAATTTGCCCGTTGGGTTCACAATTTCAAACATAGTGGAAATCAGATTGTACTGGTTACTGTTGCACAACAGCCTTTTCCCCGCCTTGTGCCATCTCCTCCAAAGGAAGGGAAGCACTTCAAGTCAAATAACCTCTCCCAAAACAGCAATGTTAAACAGAAGAAGGTGAAAAAAAACCCTAGAACAGAAAAACAATGGAGAAGTTTATACTTCTGTGCTGCAGTTCTTCACTCAGTTACATCTACGGCTGTGCTTCTCACAGAAGGGACAGCCCTACATTTGTCTCAGCTTACAACTGCATGCTGCCATTGCCATTTTTAAGACAGCACAACTATTTCTGTGGCTCCCTGGTGAGCCACGGAACTATTTTACCTGACAGTAGACCTGACCAGATAAAGATGTCAACAGGATGAATTCCCCAAGTTTTTGATGCCGATACAGATTTGAATTAAACTGATAAAATTATGATAAAAGATTTATTTCTAACACAGTGCAGAAAATGGGCAATAAAACCCCATAATATTAGTTTAACCATCTTTTAATGAATACTGAAAGAAAAAATTCCATTTATGAAAGCTCCATATCTCATAAGTAAATCGTTTATACTTACAACTGATCTGTAAGCAACCCCTAGCTTTACCTGTTATTTATAAATGATATATCCCCTCCTTTCCCCTTTTAATTTAACAATTCTTTATGCAACTGACTTCCCAGGGAAAGCAGATTAGCAATGAGCACATAACCATATATGAACATTCTTCTACCTTAATTTTCAACATAAACTATTATGAAAAAAGATGTATTTACCTTCTGAAAAAGGACCTACCTGTTCTTTCCAACAGGAAAGACGGGAGATGAGGGAAAACACCACAACAAATAAGAATTCTGCTCTGTATCTTACAATATATATTCAGGTGGCATGCAGTCATCTTTCAGTGATTAAGACTTTTCTCTAACAACTTAGCACTATATTAGTTAAGAATCCACTTCATTCTAATGTAACTTGCATCTGTAAATGTGGACAATACTATGTCTGGAGTCCAAGTAACCAAGTTTATATGATTTTACGAACAAAAATAGGAACTAGTAGACCTCCTTTGTTTATAAAGCCACAGTAAGTTACATCCACTGTAATACTATATTGATTAAAGCTCATCTTTTCACAAACATAAGCAAGCAGAGAATTAGCAATGTTAATCATTGGCAGAACAACATCCAACACTTGTAAAATCTCTTCATCTACCTGGAAAATAAATTTCCTTCACACTCAGGTTTGCATAGGATACTTTACGAATAAACATATACCGAATCAGAGGACTGTTCATCGTTGTCTTGTGTTGCGTGAATGTTTCTGAAAACTTTTATTAGATATAAGATTAGCTTTAATTTGGACTACAAATATTTTTTTCCTATGACACAAAGAACAGAAGGCTTTACAACTCCAGTGACATCTGGTGGAGTCTGCAGGCCTAGTTTAAAAGAAAATGAACTTTCCTTGCCAATATTATCCACGCCATTCTGTCAAAAAGAGCATTCTCTGGAGAAATAACTGTTGAGAGAGGAATTCCACAATTTTTAAGTATACACTGCATGTCACTTCAGCCCACAAAGAACTCGAAAATTTAGAGAAAATATATTTAAGTGATCTTACAGAGTAGGATGACTAGAAACCAAGCTAAGCTTTCTTGTCACATGCTTGCATTTTTCCCCACTGGGCCTCTGACAATGGCAGGAAGAAAGGAATGCAGTTTAGCCTTTTCTGTTAGAAAAGGTGAGGAATACCTTCCCATTGCTTGAATACTATTGCTGTCTTAGAACTCCTTTTTGTGTGGGGAAACATGACTGAACAACCAGGTGTTTCTTTATCCACCTCTTCCAGTTTTCTTCTTATTGGAAAGATTTGCTTTTCCTCATGTAAAAGCTCTTTTGAAATAAATACTCTGATGTTTTCAACATGACAGTAAGCGTCCTCTCCTTCCTACTTTCCCTAAATTCCCTCAGAATTAATTATTTCTTATTATTTAATTTTGTACCTACATATTTTTACTTCTTGGTCAAACTGAAACAATAGCACTTTCTGAAAAGCTCATATTCAACTCCACATATCGCACACTTTTGCGTGAATGTACTCATGCTCTGGCTGGGCTGTTTCTTGAATAAAATAAAGGAACAAGAAAAACCCTAAAAATTTGCATTTAGCAATTTTTCATTTAGCAGATTCAGCACTATTTCAAAACAAAATTGAAGCACGAGCTTTACACAGAAATAGTAGCTTATTAAATTGTTTAGTAGTTTCTGAAGCCAGTGACAAAATATTTAGCAAACCTAACACTGAATTACAACTATTTTTGGGGTTTTTTTAAATTAAAATATTCATAAGCCATATTTAAATTACCTCATTATTTAAAGTATATTATTCCATCCTTTTCTGTGAAATATTTACCACAAAGTGTATGTTTTTGTACAACTCTGCCATCAGAATCATCTCAAGGCAAGCAGAGCGCACGAATCTTTTTAAAATCAACTTTTAAATATAAAATTGGCTACTTGATGCATGCTCAAAATTAACAGAGTACAGAACAAGTATTCAGCTCAAAAAACTCAGAAGAACACGTATGCAATTACTCATAAATTGAACTGGATCTCCTATTTAATGGGGTACATAACAGCATATAATGCTATTCTACAATAACCCATTAAAAACTATACATTAAAACTATAAAAACATATTAAATTGTGTATATAATACCACAGTATCAACCTTTTCTCGACCATATTTAAGACAGGAGTAGACAACTTACGGGTACGATTCTGAAAGCTGCTGAGCTATTTTATAAGCTGTGGGGTCCCTGTCTAGTGCATATATTGTAATGTCGCTGGCCTTCTCTAGCAGAGCTGTAGTATGACCTCCGGCTCCAAACGTCATATCGAGGAAACGCTGTTGAGTAAGAAAGACAACACCATTACCTTAGAATAGAAAAGTGATAAATCAATTGTTGATTTAAAGCTTCTTTTGCTAATCTCTCTCATATGCTGGAGGAAAACATACCATTCAATATAGTCACAATGCCTTTTTGGAAATATTTTGTGCAGAATTGCAATCATGTCAGAGTAATCTTTTTAGGGATCGTGACTCCCCCACCAATCCTTCCAAAACAAAAGGACAATCATTTGGTACAATGAACTGCAGCTTCATACTCTTCCCATTTCTTTACATTCTGAGTTTAGAGGAAAGCCACTTGTTTGACTGCTTTGTTTGGACTTGCGCAGTTTGAGGCTTACAAAGATCTATAGGACATGGGACTATAGGAAGCAATCAGCACATCTGCTTTGGAAGAATGTGTCTAAAAGGAAGGCTGATGGATTTGGGTATCAATTAAAAAAGTGACACTATCATAGTTTTATATCACAGATCAAAGTGTGATGGCAGCACAGGCACATAGATATCCTGGCTGGGACTAACCTAACTAGCACAGAAAATGTAAGTTTTCAAGGACCATTGATTTTGGGTTCACTGTGCAAGGACGAAGCTATTTATTTAGGTTACTAAGATACACTGAAGTCCAATCCTGCTGTATCTTCTCTACCATCATTACATGTCTTAATTAGATGCAGAATAGCATAGGAATAGCCACCTTAACAACAACTCCATTTCAATTGCTGATGTGACATACTCTATGGGCTTAAGTTACACCTTTTGATAATCAATGTATATTTCCTTGCTTCTGAGGAATACTTACTGCCCATGAGCATATACCACATCCATTTTTTGGATACACAAACTAAGACTGGAAGATTTTTTTAGTAACACCAGGCAGACACAGCCATCCTCTCCAGTCTTCTGGACTAAAACTGAAGACACATTCAAGGAACCTTGAATGCATTCTAACTAGAACATACACAGGTACAGATTCAGCACAAGTTGCATAAAATTAGGCATTGAAATTCCTCTAGCAAGTCTCTCAGAACTCAAAGTTCCTGAAAATAAATGGAAATTTCACATTCCTGCCATCAAAAGCTTCACAAAAAAACCAAAAAATACTTTCTATCTCATACTTGAGAATAGTGATGCAGTCATCAAATTTCACACAGAGAGAAGGTGACTTCAAAAGGCTGGTTAACTCCCAGCCACATCATGCAGGAGAACATCTGGAGCAAATGGCTTGCCACCAAAGAGGGGAGACCTAGCAACTGGTGTACAGCAGGTCCGAACATGAGAAAGGAAAGAAGCAGCAGAAGGGCAGCTGAGACAAGACTCTTGAAAGATGAACACTGCTCTCCTGACGGCTCTGCAGTTTCTGTAGGCTCATTCTAGAGAGGTTTCTGTAGTCAGAATCCATTTGACCAACAAGCTGACCAGGAGGCTTTGCTCCTGAGACTTTCCTAAGAAACGGTGACTTGGGACACAGTCAACCACCTCAAACCAAGGCAGGTTGGGCTATATGATTCCACTAACAGGAGAAACACAAGAAAATTAGCTAGAACTTAATGTTGGTTTAAGTCTTTTTTTATCTGTAAAACAGCAGTACTGTTTCTAGAAGCTGCCCCATGCACTTTCCTCCTTTGGCCTGACAACACTGGTACTTAACTGCTTAAACATCAAGAATTATTTTGTTGACAGAAATAACTGGCTCTTCACTTAGCAATGCAGAGGTTGTACGACTGCAATTCCACTTAGGAAATATTTTCTTTTCAAATTACTAAGAAAGTATCTAATTCTATACTCTAGGGAAAACCTACTGGCATTTAGAAAGAGACAGATTTTTTTATTGTTTTATGACAGTGTATTTAAACCAAAGTAGAAATGCAACTGAACATCTTCTCTAGTTTCCGCATCTCTGAATTCCCATAACTCTTTCCTCTCAGTTGATTTAACTGACCTCTGTTGATTGGGAGGAAATCAGACTCCGTGCAAGCTAAACTAAACTAGAAGAACAGATTCTCCATATCTTTCAATATGAATACCTGTTGTTGTTTTTTGTGGGTTTTTTGTTTGTTTGTTTGTTTTTTTGGTTTTGGTTTAGTTTTGGGGTTTTTTTTTTTGGTTGGGTTTTTTTTGGTTTTTTTTTTTACGTCTCAAAATT
>VYZW01036192.1:4264-23298 GCA_013401315.1 Balaeniceps rex
CATTTCAGCAGCTTCTGCTGGGTTGTAACAGTCCCAGTTCCACTGGGGAACACCAATAAACTCTGCTGAGAGAGGTTTTAGTCCCATAGTCTTTAGGTCAGACAGTGAGCCAGAAAGGCTTTTATGTTCAAAGTCTTCTCCCAGTTTGAAAATTTGGGATTAAATATAAAGTGACTTCTCCTTGGTTTTTTTGCTTTCAAAATGATAAACCTGTGTGGAAGAACAAAACTTGCTAGAGTATGTTAGCATTAAATAAAGAACACTTTAGGAAAAACTTCTCATTAAGGGAAATCAAGAAGTGAAAACATGCTCTGCATGTCAAAAAGTTATGCTAATGATTATTATAATTAGCATTAATTTTATTAGCCTTTTTTTTTAAATAGTGGTTTTGGAGAATATGAAATCTTCAGGGGGTAGACATGAAAAAACTGACAGCAAAGAGAGCATGTATCCAAGAGAAGCTTGTTACAATTAGAAGAAGCTGCTGAAATGCATTACAGTATTGTGCATTGAGCAGCTTGTTTCAATATTGAAGTTAAATTGAAGTTTATATTGAAGTTTAATACTGCTGTAGTTCAGGAGCTGATTTATGAGGTAGACTTCTCCACTTACTGGGGGAAAGACAGGTGGCGGGAAATGGTAACTTCTTCAGCCATATGGTTTTTATCCACCACTGTAAAGCTGCTGAAACTAAGAGATGACAAGGCCAAGCAATGTCTGCAGGACAGACTTGGCCAAAGAGAAAAACACAGTTAATAGTTATGTCAGAAGGATCTGTATTGATAATATGAGGCAAATTTTCAGTGCTTGTTTGGGGAGGGGTACCTGTCAGCAAGAAAACAAAATTGATACCTCTCCTGATAACAGAGGTAGTGGATTTTTTTCAAAATTTTCAGTTTGGTTTGTCTGTATTATTCAACTTAATCTTGCTTTATAGAGAGAGATTGTGAAGAGCAAAGCCAGAAGCTCAAAGAGGAACCTTTTTAGTGAAGCAGAAGAGTGCTGGCTAGCTTGTGAAAAGACTGGATTTTCAGTTCAGAGGTAATTGTACAGTCTTGGGCACACCAGAAATTGAAAACTGCTGTCTTCAACCATATTTATTTAACTGAAGAAGGTTTACACAATTTCAAGACAACTATTTAGCAGAGGAAAAAGCACATAACTCTTCCATGTCATATACAACATTTGCCAAATTTCTGTCACTTCTGCTGCAGAAGTGCTAGCAGTGCTCATAAATGCCCTGGAAATGCTTGCTATAAATTTCTGTCACTGATCAGGAATAACACGGCATATATTAACTTTGACAATTTGTTCATAGTCACAGTCATCTGTAGATGCCAAAATGCAGTCATTTCTAGAGCTACTGGACAAAAGAAATGGCTTTATGACCTAGATATGCCTAACCTGTCAAGACTCCTTCTTATATACCCTTTTTTGCTATATCAAACAAAGAGGAAAATCCCCTACAGAGGGTTTTTTCTGTTTTCATGGAACAACATTATGAGACTAGTATAATGGGTATTTGAAGGTATGTCTGCACAGGAGCGGTATACTGTAGGCATACAGAAGTAAGTATTCGCTGGTGTGCTCTGTGATAACTCCTTGGCTGAGAAGTTGTAGTAAGCACTGCTGCAGGAATAGAAGGCACCAGCCTTCCCACTCAGCATGGTACAGCTATCATTTCAGATGCATATTTTACCCTCTAAATGTCTGAAATCCACAGTCACCAGAAATAACTGCCCCATGTGGGCAGTTGAGATGCAATCACATTATTTCCCAAGAACATGAAGCGGTAATTTCAAGTGCACAGCCCGCACACTCCTTTGGACATGTGAAAGCTACATACTTAAGCATTATAATTTTACAGGGCTTCATGTGCAATGAAGTCACCATTTTCTCATGATTCACAGATAAATAAGAGCGACCATCTTGTACTCAAACTACCTGGTTTATCTCATTTTCTGTTTTACTAGTCTCGGTTTTTATGATGGCCATGCATCAGCTCCCTCTGTGGTGACAGATCATAGATTTCAGTCGTTCTTTGGCTTACCACTTCCTTCTTGTCCAACAAATTGAAGTCTTTAAAAGAAAAGGCAGTTACTTAGGAAATCAAGTGGTTAAGCTTTGTGGACAGTCTCAGTTTTTATGTTGGTGCATAGTGCAGTGCTCTTGTGAAAGGGTAGCCTAACTGTCACTTGCTATGGCTTTTATTCGTAATGTTTTGACCAAACGATAATACACACATTTTAAACAACATAATTGCATTTCTATTTCAAATTAGAATTTATTTTTCTTTATATTTACACTGGTTTTGGCTTCAACTTCTGAGAGTTTGTTGCATTTACAAAATTCAGGTCTTTATTTTTTTTAAAATGATCTTCCTTTTTTAAAAAAATTCCTTTCCCTTCCCTTCCCTTCCCTTCCCTTTTCCAAGATGATCCTAATTTTTTTTTCCTGAATAAAGAGGATAAATTTGGACAGTGATATTATAGTGACAAGAGACAGATGACAGAAAAAAAAAATGGGTTCATAATGTAACCCCACTTCAGTCATTAGAGTTGCAAAGAACAGGAAAAAATGGTAAACAGAAACTCTCCTTTACAGTTCTCCAGACATGAACAGAAAGCGTGAAAGATGACCTTTCTGACTGCAGCTTTCCAAAAACTTGTTACGCTTGAAGCTAGTATATGTAAGAAGAACCATATACAAGTAGAGAAGGGTAGGAAAATATGTTTTCATAACTTTAGCTAGAGGTTCATGCACACCATTGCTTTTAGCTGTCATGTTCCACACTTTGACACACACAGACACTATGCCCCACTTCCTGTGCTTTGAGTACTGTGAAAGCATCAGTCATGATAACCAGTGTGAAACCATAAGCAGTGGGAGGACTCGCAGCTCACTTTCCTCATTGAGAAGAAAAATAAGAGGAGGTATGAAGAAAATAAATAAATGGAGGTGCTTTAAAATGCCGGCTACACCCAAGACAGTAGCAAGCAGTCCTACATTGACGCAGGTGAAAAGTATTTGGTAATATACAATCCAGTGTTCATAATGGTAAATATAAGACACGTTTTGGTCACTAAACAGACCCTGTTATACTGTGACCTTGCTTTCCCTTTCCTCCAGAAGAAGTAATGATTAGACTGGGGTTTTTTTTACTAGGAAACTGGGGAAGGGGTTGGACTTTTCCCAAAGTACTGGTGGAAAAACTGTTGATGGAGGGGGGAGCATAATAGCGCTGACCAGGGTTCCTGGATGTCGGGTGCTATGAGGTAATTAAAAAGGAGGGAATCATAAGGTTTTTGCCACAAAAGTCTTTGTATAAGGTCTGAATGATGTTTAAGCGGATGACTAAAATGACAAATGGAAGAGTGGGGAAATTAAAGGGACAAAAATACTACTTCAGACCAGTGTATTTTCATAAACTGTCAGTGTCAGGTGGTTGTGAATTTGGCCTAACACTTCCCCAGACTGTTTTTCTATACTGTGTACCCTTAGTGCCCAGATCTGTCTCCTCTTTGTGCTGTTGTTTTCACTGTTTGATTGGCACTCAAAATAAAGGTCGCTTGCACAAGCTGATAAAACTTCCTCCTAAAGCTACTGCTAGCTCTAGCCATTGCATTGCACTGGTTGCTATGTTACCTAGAGTGCTATCTAAAGTATATATATATCTAATAGAGCCCCCTCCATGTCTTATCTTGAACTGAAAGAGATAGAGGTATGGGCCAGGTGGGCAGAAAGGAGGAATACTGCCAGTTTGGCAGTACCTCACCCTTGAACATGGTTGTGGCTTTCTTGGTCTGGAGCTGTACACACCCTTCCAGACAGGCATAAAAGAGGGCGGCAACATCTGTCACCTCTGGCTGCTTGCCTGCACCTCTGGCACAGTGCAGAAAAGTGAGAAGCGGTGAGTTAGACCCAGCTGAGCTCCTTTAACTTACATCTGGGGAGAGAGCTGTGTGCAGAGACTCACTCTCTGTGTGCAGACATGGGCTTCCCACCAAGCAAGCCAAAGCGTGACCGTTCCCTGTAACGTTATTTGTTACAGCTCTGCACAACCTGTGGCTAACCTCCAAGCTTCAAGGGTTACTGTGTTTTCATCATATGTTGTTGTGAGGCAAGCTGGGTCCCTCTGCCTGTCAGAGCCATTGCAGCCAGTTCTGCAACCTGGGCTGGTTTGCTGCAGATGGGCTGAGGCTTGCCTGGTTTTCTCTCTCTTATGCCAGTAGGTGCATGTGAGGCTGCTTTTGTGCCATCACTTCTCATAGCTAAGGAGAGAAAACTCAGACCTGAACATGATCTCTTAGTCATGGTCAGACCATGACAAGACAGCTTATGAGTGCGCAGGTGTGAGGGGAAGACCACCCTTGCGGCTGCCTCACTGCACCCTGGCCTCTTGCAAGCTTCCTCATCAAACTCATTCCTCCATCATTAACAGTCACGTCTTGCTAATTGTCATAGGAGTGCTCTGGTGTCTTTAAGGGTTTGTGGTTGGCACCTGGCAAGTGCTGATCAGGTATGGGACTGCAGAAAGGGACAGGTAGTGCACCCATCAGGATCCTGGGCCAGCACTCACCTTCCCTGCAAGACTCAGCCCAAGGCTTGTCTCTCCCTTGCTTCCTTGCTACACACTTTTGCCTTCATTGCTGGTGGAGCTCCAGCAGCCCCTGTCCCAGGGTGGTGATTGTAGGATTTGCTACAGGTTGCCTGTGTGGGGTGGTCAGGCTGTGCCTCTGGGTCATGCAAGGGTACCCACTGCTAGGTGAGTACCCATATGGCTCCCAGTATCTCTGTAGCTGGAAACTGCCCTTCATCCTGCTGCAGGAGGGATGTGATTTTAGGGGTACAATCCAGCCCTGACTTGCTCAGATGTTAGAACTGGAAATACTTCCAAAAGTAGCACCAAACTCCCTTAGGTTGTAAGAGGTCAACATTGTACTCTGGGATGGGCAACGTTTCTGGGATGGTGAAATGCACATAAATGGGTATTCGATACATTTATGGCACATACAAACACATTGATTGCGTCTTCGTTAACAGATTAAGCAATGTCAGGGAACACTCAGGGCTCTTGAGCTTGAACTTTTTTTTAGTTAAATTATTAGAAAGACCTCTAGCACAGATCTGGCTCACTTCAATTATTATTTCCTAACAATTTGTGATCAGTCATAGTTAACAAGTTTAAATTACTAATATAGATGTAACTATCATCAGATCCATAAGTAGACAGCACAATATCATTTAAAAGTGTTAAGTACAAAGGAGCTGTTTGTACCTGAATAGTGATGGCAGTGTTTGCTTGGAGAGATATGCAGCTGGTATTATTGACATAAGAACTATTTATCTCAAAAGTTTTCATAATGAGACAGATTAGTTTGTTAGATCCTGAGGTTTTAATAGAATGGAATTTTTTTGGGGGGGGGTTCTTTTTCCTTCCCAAATGTTAAAGTATAAGACAGAACAGCCAAATTATACAGGAGAATAATGTCACCCTGAGTTGCATGAGTGCTGGCAAGACACAGAGCTGCAGAAGTGGGAGGAGAGACTGGTTCAGGAACAGTTTTCCACCTCAGCAATGGGTATACAACAAGGCACTCTTGCTGAGCTCAGACCTATTCATTTCACCCTCCGTACCTTTCTGGGATTGTGCCTATTAACAGTATTTTCCCTTATTAAAATGAGGTTCTTATTCACTGACAGGCATTTAGGCTCAAGTAATTTGTGTTCTCTTTATGTATGTGACTACACAAGAGATGTGACACAGTGTCTATAACCAATCCCACAGACCATAAGTACTTGTCACTTATTTGGCTGCTAGTGTGGAGATTAGAATTAAAAAGAACCTAATGAAAATAAATTTTTTTTAATGAACCTGAGCTAGATGGTCAGAAACAATCTTCTGTATTTAAACTGGGAATGAAGACACTGGTCTGAAACTTGCCCTTGGAGCACAAAAACAAAGGTGCTGAATAGTTGCCTGGCAGTATGTGGGAGCTGTCACTGGGATGAGGAAAGCACAGCAGAAACCCATGGGTTTGCTATGGCAGAAAGCAGAGGCACAGAGTAAATAGCTGCTAGAACTAATGCCAATGGATTTTGTTTGTGCTGTTCCCATACGAAGAATCATGGCTCAGTACCTTTCATCATCACTGTGGGAGCTCAGTTTGGTGGTCCAGCACTACCACCTCGTTCCCATGCTGTTCAAAACCAGGCCTGTTTGCCAGTCCATCAGAGAAGAACAGGAGAATTACATCTTTGGAAAGCAGGGTTGCTTGTGTGTAATGCAAGACAGAGAGTAGCTGGTTAGTCAGCAGTATCACCCCTCTGCTATCCCAAGGTGGAAGTGAGCTGCCCTGTTCTCCTGATGTATATACAATTCAGGGCCAGTGATCTACTTGACTTCTGTGGTAACCTATCAGTATAGATTTTGCTGTGTTAGTGTCACCATCAGCTCTGCTGTGGCATCCAGGAAAGCTGAAAACCTTCCCTTGCTATTCAGGGTAGCACACCAGGACAAACCCACCCCTGACTGCCTCCCCACCCCTATTTCTTGAAAGAAATGCTCTGCCAACTTTGACTTTTACAGAGGTGAACCTGAATTCCAAAAAGATAGAATGGCAGAATTTGGCTGGAAAACTGACCAAAAAGAAATACAATCTGAGAAAGGTGCAGTTCTGCTTGGGAAGTGAAAGGAAAGCCACTTCTGGAAGCCACTTTTCCTCTAATCCTGTTCCTAATGCAGTGATGCCTTGGCAGAAATTTTCCAGTTCCCTTAAAGGTATTGCTGGGGGCTGGCCTTGTGTGATAGTTTTGACCTCAGTGGGAGTTAAGGACTCTCGATAAATCATAAAATCATGTCCTTAGAAAGAGGAAAATACCCTATCTTACTAAGCATCCAGAAAGTAAAACCAAAGACAGTTTTAAGGGTGAATCAGATCTGGGATGTAAATGAAGCCATCATCCCATTTTCAATATAATCCACTCCTTATCATAAATCAGAAAATGTATTTCAAGATAATTACAGCTTTTTTGAAAAGGTTAGTTTTAGTGAAATATAACACAGCATCCAACTAACAAGGACACTTAAGAAAAACAAATGGATCATTTTCATTTTTTTAAATAAGGAATTTAATTTTACTGGCCTTTGTACATCATTGTAACTACATACAATTTCAACAAGCATTTACCAAATTAGACTGCAAATTTTATCTCTGCCTTCCGAGAAGGTTCCAATTCAGGAATTATCTGAGCTTGGAGTCTTGGGTCAGCTCACTATGATGATAATAGGCATATGCAAAACTCTTTATCAAGGTCTGATTGTAATTACATGTATATTTTACACCTCCAGAGTAGGCTAGGGCAAACCTGTCTTTGGACTGGCTGGCTGCAAGGTTGTGTATGTGACCCACTGCTGAGAGCATCTGAGGTGCTGGCACTGATATCTCTCAACTGTCTGCTGCCCAAGCCAAAGGTACAGTACAGCTGTCTGGGAGACTCATTACGCTGTGGTGAGTCAAACCTACTCATTCTCTGTGCCATCCCCTTCTACACCTAATAGCCAAGTGGCACATACTATTTCTCAGCCCGAAGGAACCAGAGAAATAGGAATTAGTAGACACTGTGTAGGGGATGAATAGTAGTGAGAGTGGAGGGCGGGAAGAGGTAGAAAAAAGGTGGATGTGGGGGCATCCAGGGAAAAAGAAGAAAGACGGTGGGTTTTTCAGGATGGATGGAGGGGACAGGTTTTTCTGAAGCCTGTCAGGACCCATCCTTTCAACTGGGTTGTACAGCTCTGCTTTGAGGAGTCAAGCTTCCACTGCTTATGTTTATGGGTTTAGTGATGGCACTGGGTGATGTGCGCACTCGTGGTAAATGGAAAGTAGTCTTAGTTGGCTTTACCTGGTTTCACTGAAGCCATGAGGATTTGAATTAACTTGTGTTGCAGCTGGTTAAAGGTATATACTTAGATAGCCACTGCCTGCCAGATGAATCAAGGTAAGCAGTCTTATGGCCACTTATCTGAGCTCTGGTGTGTTGTATGAGAGATTGAACTGGGAAGGGTATGGAGGCTCTTCTGGGTGCTCCTGTGAGTAAAGCTGCTTGCGGATGGGCTGCTTCGAACATACCAGTACCTATTCTCTGCTTTGGATTTTTCGATGGTTCCCAGTGAATGCCTATTTTCTGTTTGTGACTGTATTTCTGTTCTGATCCTATCATGGGAAAGATATATGTTTGAGACAGGGCAGCTGACAAAGAATGGTGAATGGTGAGATTTCTGGAGATAAAACTTTATTCAGTGAGCTAGTTCATCTGCAGAAGAAATTTCTGAAGGTCAAGACTGATCAAAATATTGTTCACCATTTGATTATACAGTGTGAGATACCTCCATACCTTAATAAATGTTTGCTGCACTAACTGGCATGAGCAAAAATGCAGTTTTAATCTGAGGACTGTGAAGAAGACTCTCTTCCCATCTCTATGCCTACCATTGAATAGAAAGAGGCTTTCAACTAACTCTTGGCAAGGGGTCTTTGTCTACTTAGTCACACCTAATTAGCAAACAAAAAATGAAGATAAACTTTGGGAAAAGAATATCTACTTTTTTCTTATAAGAATCCCAGTTTTTAGATTGCTTCCTTTCATTAATCTTAAACTTTTCACACAGGTTATCCTGTAGGTAAAGGATAAACAAGCTGAATTTCAGATGGAAATATTTTTTTGTTTTTTGTTTTTTCTTTGCAAATTTTGGTCCATGTTTGAAGGTCTGTTTCCAAAACTGGTCTTAGAATAAACACTGTTCTCCATGTTGTCACTACTGTAGACTTTCACATGAATGAAAGACACTGAGTTTAATCTCTGCCATGTTAATGAGCTTCCTCTCCTGTGTTAACCCATGCATATTTAAAATACGGCTCCTGTATATTAGAAATTGTAAATCTGCCAGCTGTCTTGCATCTCCAGGACTGAAAGTGTAATTTGATTCCTAAATGTATGTTCTCTATTAGATGAATTATATTACCTATGTGAGCTGGCTTTCCAGCATGGATTTGGTTTATTAGCTTGGGCACTGAATCAGCTCTGAACTTCACACACTCTCGGTTCTTAAACACAGGATCCCTGTAGCTCCCTGCCTTTCTTCAATTTTGTAGAATTCTTTGGAGCTTCAGATTTGGAATGACATAAAGCATTGATTTAAAGCTTTCCAGTTATTAGACATCGTATTGAGACTTACTGAAGTAGAAGGGTAAGTGTTAGTAATTAATCAAGGCAACCTGGCTGTGCTGGTGCGATGGAAGTGAATGAGTTCCCAATAGGAGATTTAATTGAAAAACATTAAGTTTCAAAATGAACTGGATGAAGTCAGGGGATTAGAACATAATTCTTTCAATCCTGGCAATTTAAAGAAAGAGAAAACTCTTTCAGAGGGAGAAACTGCATAATGCATTGATGGGCCATCAAACACTAATTGCAGGCTATCAGTTAAAAGTGACACCTGGAGATTTAATATTGGGTATTTGGATACAGGACACAGGATAAAGATGTCTTCTTAAATTTGAGTGGAGGTAAATTTAAGCCAGCAATGCTTATTTGGTATGAATGACAACCCAACTATGTTTCATCAGAAGTGAAAAATGGGCCTGAAAGTGCATTCAGGGCACTTTATCTATTCAAAAGATCTGATGATGCATACAGGGGAGATGTTCTTCATACAGGGGAGAAATGCTACAGCCACCCATACCACTGAATGTTTCCCTCTTCTCTGCTTATCACCTGGGTGGTGTTGCTCTCACTGGTGGTTTTGAAGACTGTACAAATAATGCAAAGATGAAAGAACATTAGATAGTCATACACATTTTCAACCTCTTGCCCTTTTTCCTCTACACAACTCTTTTGCTTCTTGAGACCTCTGTGGGGACAGCAGGAGAAAGAGGACCACTTCATTGTGACCCTACAAAACATAATAGACTGAAGACACTGTTGTCAGTGACGGTAGAACACTTCCGTTTGTTCCCTATATATTCTGTATAGCGCTTATGTAAATGTTTTCAACTACAGCTGTGGATTTGCACTTTTTCCGTATTTACTTTGTATTCTTTATAATGTTTAGTTGCATGATGTGAATTCCAGTAGCCAGCGAGGTTTATGTGAAACACATTTATCCTGCAAAGCCTAAAACTGGACCTATGTTCCTATGTGACCTATGTAACTGTTGTTACACAGCAATGAACATTATAGACAGAAACACAGCTGCTGGGAAATACCACTGACAAGAACAGATGCTTCTGAGAGGCGAAAATGAGCATTCAGCCTTGACCTTTTGGTTTTCTTGCCATGAAAATGGAAATGTGATTGTCTTGAGTATTTATAGAACACTGACTTAAGTCTTGAATCTCTTTTACATTTTTAGTGAGAAAATGTGAGCATCTGTCACCTGCTGCTGAGGTCGAAACTGCAAAACCAAAAGGAAAGAAACAAGTATCTTTGCATTAAACGGACTTCTTGCATCTTGCATTTTGACTGTCTGACGGTCATGGGAGATTTTCAGTATCTTCAGTAGTAGTGAGCTCTCAGTTTTTGCAAGAATACAACCTGTTTGTGCTTTAATCACTTAATTATTATTTCAGAAGGTGCTTTTAGAGCTTCTCTGGGGTGAAGGGGCTGGGAAGGCTGAGTATCTTAAAGTCCCGGCCTTGTGGCAAAGCGTGGCAGTTGCTAGTAATTTCGAGGCTGGAAAATGAAGACTGAATGTATTAAATTTCCATAATTTAAAAATGTTTCTATACTGATCTTGGTCACAAAGGGGCAAACTGTTAAAGCAGAAACATGTTCTGTAACTGTCACGGGTGCTCAATATAGCAGATCCTAAAAGAAATGCTTTGAAATCATGACAGTAAGTTCTGCATAAAAGCTGGTTGAGCAGAGGTTACATCAGAGAAAGAAAGATCAGCTCTTTTCATCATTCCCTGCCTGAAATATTGCTTACACTTTAGCTCATCTGCCTTTGATTTTTTTACCTTTGTGTCAGCCTTTTTGGGACAGCACTGCAGTTCTTAGGACAAGAAGACCAAAGGTATGTTTATTCCAGATTTCTGCCTCAGTGGCCAGGAATGGATGCTTAGAAAGAGTATAAAAAGTCATGTCATATCATGTAACTCTGATGTAAAGACAGCTTTCATTTTTACTATCCTGGATAATTTTATATCATCTGTAAATTCATCACTTAGCCCATTCAGCGGTTCATATGTGAATTTATTGAACAGTTTTCATTCAGAAACCTGTTGAATTCCTAAAGGCAATTTCTTTATTTATGCCCACTCTGGTTTCTGCTTTTAATTAGTTATGAATATACAAGAAAACTTTCTTTCTTATATCATGACTGGTTAGTTTCTTACAATTTGATGGAGAGGTGCCTTGTCAAAAGTTTTCTGGAAATTCGTGTAATTCTTTGATTCACACTGCCATTGTGTGACATATACCTGCTGACCCTTCAGTGAATCCTAATAACTATGCATGTGAGCCTTGACTTTCTACTGCAAAAGCTGCTCCAGTATAACCAGGACATCAAATCTTGAGCAGATCTGTAATTTCTCATAGCTTCACCTGCACAGAAGTCAGAATTTCTGGTGTAGGTTACTCGCACCCTCTCTCAATCCCCTTTTAAAAAGGGGTTTTTCACTTGCTACTCTCTATTCCTGAGGAAGAGTTAGTCAGTAGATTACCACTACAGCAGCAATTCAGTAGTCTCACAGTTTGATTACTATACCACTTGGTGTTAAATGCAATGGAGCCCAAGTGATTCCTTAGCATTTATTTTATCAGTCTGTCCATAAATGTCCCCTGCTGACCTTTTGGTGGTTCCTCAAACTTGTCCCTTATAAAGAAAGTGGCTGTGAATCTCTCTAAGCTCTTCTTAAGTGAATGTGGATAAAGAGAATTCATCTAATTTTTTTGTTATGACTTTAACTTTTTTTAGTTCTATTAGCTCTGCAGACTGTACAAATTTTCTTCCAGGGAGCACAGATGACCTTATTTACCCAAGTTAATGTTCAAAATCTGTTTTCATCTGCCTTTTATAGTTTTACATTTGATTTATCTGAATTTATACTCTTTTTTGTTTCCCTTCTTCAGATAAGACTTCTGTTTTTTGAAGGAAGTTTTTCTAACTTCAAGTGGCTTCCTTTATTGTTGTTCAGTGGTTCTGACTTTGGTGGGTCCTTTTTTGTTTCTCTTTGAGTAGAAGGTGTTGTTTACAGTGAGACTCCAGTTTAGTTGTCTTTAAATAATCTCAAGTCTGCCTGCAAGAATTTTATTCTTCTATGTGTTCCTTTTAATTTGTTTTTAACAAGCTTCTTCATTTTCATGTTCTTCTCTTTTTTTGAAATTAAATCTACTTCATTCTTGCAAATGCTAAATTTGAATATATAGTAGTCATAATTACAGAGCAACTCTTCAAAAGTAACGTTGCAAACCACATCGTGTCCACTCAAGACTAAGCCAAATTGCTTCTTTACTTGTGGGTTTTCTGACTAGCAAGTTTAACAAGTGGTCTCTCATGATATTTAAAACTTGTATCACTATATAATTTTTCACTATCACATTCCTTCAGTCTACAGGAGTATAATTGAATTCTCACATTTTCATTATCTGTTCTGCTCTGGCAGCTTCTCTGATCTTTGTCTAAACAAGTTAAAGTCACGTCATGGCCCCCCTGGCTGGTAATACCAAACTTCCTACTAAGACACGACATTTGGAACTGTACAAATTGTTGTGTTCCTTCTGGATGCAGTTAAATTTTTTACCTCATTTTCCTCATTTAACTGTGTCTTCTCCCTGTCTCTCACCATATTGCATTGTAGCATCACTTTAACTTTGCATTCCTCACACAGAGTGGTGGGCTCTGAGCTGACCATTAATACTTAAAAGTGGGATTTTGGTACTGTGATAAGTAGTTCTATGAAAATGTCAGCTCAATGATCAGGAGTGGCAAAGCAAAAAAAGCAAAGCATATGTTAAAGGTCCTCAAAAAGGGAATTACAGATCAAAATACAAAATATCATAACACCACTGTACATATCCATGGTTTGCCTGTGTGTTGGTTACCTCGTGCAGTTCTGGTCCTCGCTTCTCATGAAAGGCATGGTAGAGTTGGAAAAGACTTGGAGAAGGACAGTAAAGCCACTCAGAGGTGAGAAATGTGGACTGGCTAAATACATAAACCAAATGACTTGGGAAGGGGTGAGGAATGATAGAGGCCTCCAAGATCACAGTTGTTGTGGAGAGGGTGGACATAGATCCACCATTCACTGTTTCTGCCAAAAACAAGGATAAGCAAAAAACCATCAACTGAAGGTGGAGGAACTGAGTTCAAAGCAAACAAAATGAGGTGGTTCTTACAGAACAGGTAATAGATTTCTGAAACTCCTTGCCAAAGGATGTTTTTGTTGTGAAAGCTTAAATGGGTCCAAAACAATATCAGATAAACTGGGTCCAAAAGAATATCAGATAAACTAACGGAAGAGAAATTCATGGACTGTTGCAAAGTACATGGAAAACACTTCTAGCCCCGGAAATTCATGGTCTGAAATAACTAGTGATTGGGAGAGTATGTAGGGAGCACCACTTCTGTTTGTTTTCATTCTTTATGGTCTTATTTTTTCCTGGACATCCCATTATCAATACACTTATGGCCAAGGATTATGCCAATCTATATTGGCTCACAATGAGTAACAAGAAGCAAAAACAACAAAATCTCAGCAATATGTGTTGGTTTTCAAACATCCCTGTGTTTAGAAACCAAAAAAATTTCTCACCCTGCAGTTCAGCTCTGAGGGTCTGCCTAAAGTAGTAAATTGAACAGGGCCAGCGCTTAAGCAACAGATCCTGATCATCCATATTGTTTAATTACTAACATGCTCTCTTAGACTCTTTTGACCCAGGCCAGCCAAAGCTGTTGTCCCAGACAGTGCTTGGCATTGGACCTGAGTCTGTTCCCAGCTGGGTAATATGGATGTCGCCACCCTGTTTTATATGGGAGGAACCTCCAGTTGTATGGACTGTATAGAGCTCTGCTGTAACCTGTGGTCTTAAGGATCAAAGAATGGTTTGTGGTCTGTTTTGTTTACTAGCACAGATGTAACCTCAGTGTCCAACTGTAGAGTCAGGCTCAGACTATGGAAGTAGCTAAAATGGGCCTGGAGCTATTTTCTGACGCTGAGGCCAATGGGTACAGCATGCACGGCACCAAACTGCTTAACTCCTTTTCTCCTCCTTTCACTTCCCCAAGCGGGATGGCTGCAACCCAAATGTTTCCTGGGAAAGATCCTTTGCCTGTGCCCATCCTAAACAATGCCCAGACATTGTCTGGAGGTGTGCCTAATTGTGCAGGGTTTGCGCTAACAGTTTAAGAGTATATGGATAACGATGGGTCATTGCATTTGTCTGCAGCCTGGACCTGTTTAGCTTTTAATACCCACCATGTCAGCTGCAGAAAAGAAGCAGCATATGAAAGATAATGGCTTTGTCTCCTTTGTAGTGAACGGGGAATTAGCTGCCTCAGTGCTCTCCCAGCACCTGCAAGATTTGTACTTCTACCTGAAGAACGCGTGGCTCTGCTATGGGGATGTCAGGGCACAGCTGGACTGGGAGCGGTGGCAACTCCTGGGGTTGGCAGGGCAGGGCCTGGCAGCCAGGGCCTGTCCTACCAACCCAGCCAGAAGCAGGGCAGATGGGGGGCACTGTGGCAACCCCAGCTTCGGGCATCTCCCTGGGGCTGGGGCCAGGCCAGGCCATGGGCCCATGGGTGGGCCTGGCTTGGTGGGGCCCATGGGCCGGGCACGGCTGTAGGGAGCTGGGGACTGGCCCTGCTGCAGCATTAATGGGACAGGGACCAATGGTCCCGGGGACCTGAAATGGGGTCCTGGGCCGTGGGCAGGGTGGGGGGAGCCCCGGGGGGTGGGCAGGGACAGGCATGGTTTGCGGTACCCTTGGGGCCCTGACTCTTGGTTACAACTACTTTAATTTTGTTCTTCCTTCACTGACCTTCTGGAGCAAGTGGCAGTATTTTCTCAGTCAGTTGCACGACCCTAGCCCAGAAAAAAGATTTATTGCTAAGAAAGTAATATGCCTTGTTATACTTACAGTGAGATCTGAATATCTACTGCCTTTTTGTGTGGGCTGACTGCCATTTATTTGCTTTGCTGATAACCATGAAACCTTCAACTTTGGCCTCCTCCATTCCCTATTGATTCCCTTGCTGAAATCAACAGTGGTCTGCGTCAATGTACGATACCCACTAAAATCCTTAACAACTTTCAGTTCAGTATGTCTATATCTTCCAGTGGACTGGAAGAGATAATTTTTACCTGTGGATCTCTGTTAGATTTGTTATGTTCATAGGTGCAGAGGCAACAGATCTTCCATAAAAATTTCTGTATTGCTTTAATTTTTCCATACTGCCACTTTAAAGTTTAATAACACTTTTCAAAGAGATAAATTCAAAATAGGAAGCTGGTGAAAGTCAGAGGTTTTGCAAGTGCACATAGTACTTTATATATCACCTCTGAATTTATAAATTATTTGCATATTGTTTCCAGAAAAAAAACATTTTTTTCCTTGCTCTCTGCCAGGGAGGAAGATCTGATCCAATTTTTTTTAAGGGAGCATTAACGACAAAATATATGCTGTTTAGTGGGAAATTACAGTTTTTACATGACATAGGAAAATAAGGTTTTGTACTGTAAATTGACAATTAATTTGACAAATATATGCTCGTTTAGACATTAGAGAAATCTTAACTGCCTTCTACTAACATCATGTATTAGAAAAGGATGCCCAGTGTAGTCAATGGAGTTGAGATTGTGTAAAAGATAATAATGTTTTTCTCTACATTTCAGAAAACATTTGTGAAAAATATGTGTAAGTTCCCTCGCTGCTGTTTTTGGAAATGTAATAATCTTAATTAATTAATCATAGGTTTCTTTTCTCAAATATCGTATTTGAGTACTAAACCATCAGATCCATGTTTGATTATGATCGCACTTGCCCTCAGAGGTGCCTTAGTTCTCTGCTTTTAACTTCTCCCTGAATGTTCCTCTTTGAATCAGAGCCCATTCAATACCCACAGGGTCACTGCTTTGGGGATTGTGCTGGAGAAGTCAGTGTACCACCAAGATGGCTCTTCCTTTCATATGGATGTTATAGCTCATCTTTCATGCCTTATCTCCCATTGACTCTTAGAGTGTCAGGTCAGGTTCACTAAAATATACAATTTATATTAACATGATGTTAAAGGAGCCTCTTTAAAAATACTGTGGTGAAGTTCTCATATCATTTCCATTTGCTAGCAGCTGTCAGTGAACTATACTGTCTCTTCCTCCTCATAAGCAGCTTTGATTTTCCTAGTTGCTCAGTGAAATTAGTCTTCTGCTACTGTCACAGAATTGGTGTTGTTCTCACAACATTTCAATATGGTCTATTAGATACTTTCGTCTAAGCCTATGATGAATTGTGAGTTACATAGAAAGAGTACCTAGGCTTCTGGGAGGGAGGTTAGAGGCTGGTAGTGCAATTTTTTTGCTTATATGGTAAAGAGCTAAAGGCATCCTTATAACTGAAGAACAAGGCAATGCCTTTTGGCACGCTCAGTTCTATTAACTGCTCTGACAGACTGTCTGTCTTATTTCTGAAAACAACAATTAGCCTGTTCTGTAACATGGTTAATGTTTAAATATACTTAATTGGAACATATTGCTGAGGCAAGAGGTGGCTTGAGGGTCTCTCAGGATCAATGTCAGTAAGGCTCATAAACTGTATTTATTACTCCCCTTTGATAATTCCTTATGCTTAGCATATGAGAAAAAAAAAAAAACAACCACCCAACAACAATAGCCTTGTCTTGGTGACATTCCAAATAGTGTAGAATTGCCTTTGGCACATGGGGTACTGCATGATTATGGAAAATCAGGGGCTGGAAAGCTAACTTGGTATTTTTCAGAGAATTATTTTAGAGGAATTAACTATTTACACATCTGCTACTTGGGGGGGGATAGTCACTTCATCCCCCAAAAGTCCTAAAGGCAGGACTGTCTCTGTAAGCTGGCATTCTTACATACTATATACTAAATCTCTTGACCTTTTCAAAGGAATCACCAATTCCTAATATCCTGATTCAGCTTTGAAAGGGCAAATATCCATTAAAATCCTGTATCATTTTGAAAGTGTTTGGAACAAAAAAATCATAACTTGATCTTCAGATAATATATTATCAGTAACAGTTAATTGAAGAAAAAAAAAAGAAATTGGAATTTAACAGGACTAAGTTCTGGCTACAGCTGTACCAATTCAACAAGTAAATTTTATTGTTGCTTCTGCTGATGAAAATTAGTAAATACTTCCAAAAATAGACTTCTTATACTTATCAGAAGGGTTGTAAAGGGAAGGAAAATCTGACCTCATACCTCAGAGCCTGATGTATATGATCACTGGTGCAATCGTTTCTCAAATGTTAAGCCTATGAAGAACATATTTGGTGAATATTTTCCAGATTTGTGAACATCTTTTCCAGTTAAAAGCACTCATTCAGTCATGAGAGTGCCATCTGTGAGGAATGTAGTGTCACATCCTTGCCAGTTCACAGAATAAATTTTGCAAAATTAAATACTTTTGCTAATTGTTTTTTCTTTCCTCTTTTTCAGTGAATAATATTTTCACCCAATTTAGTCATTAAAAATGGAAACAGGTAAATAAATATGGTGCCAGGGCAATAATTTCCTGTCACAAGAATCAAACCCTTGAGACAGAGATCAAACCTGATTTAGAAAATGAAACAGAAAAAACCCTAAACCAAACAAGAATCAAGACCCTAAAATTGAGTGTGTAAGTATGAACCATTTGTTGGACTTGCTTCACTATAACAATATAGACAAACATTTCTATTTACTTGTCTTTTATTTCTGGAATTTTTAAGATGTTCCTATGTCATGCTTTGTAGCTTTCCCTCAGAGCCATCCAGTTTAGCATCTCTCCTTTTTATTTATAAAAGATGGGATTATCTCCTGTAGCTGAACATTTCAAAAAATAGTATGAGAATCTTCATAAGCATTAGTATATTCAGATATCTAAAATTTATTATCATCATACTGTTTTTAAGCATCAGGGGCATGAACAGGACTTTAAGACATAGTGGGTCATTGTCTCAGAGGCTTTGAGCCTCATGTTGCTGTTTCTCATAGTGAAACCTGAAGCTTCTGTATGAAGTAGATATGTGAGGGAGAAAATGTTTTTTATCTAGAAGTTTAATTATCACTGTTTGCGTAGAGATAGGGTACTGCCTTGGAACAGAAAGCAATCAAACACCCAAACCCACAGATCTCCAGAGTATGTTACAGGTCAAACCCTTTCTTTCCCCAGTGGGGTTTGATATGTGTAGCACGCTTTCCTAAAGGGCAATGGTCTGAAAAATCAGCCTAGAATCCACAGAGTAGATAGTGATGTGGACTTTCTCAGGGAAGTATCAGAGCTCCTCACCATCATTACTAGGCTTTTTTCTGGAAATCCTCTCTTCATGTAAGAAATGAGGAACTGAGGCATAGTATAGATTAAGTGACATGACCATGGTCACTTTACCCGGATGTCTGATGAGCCAGGATCTTCCCTTTCAAATCTCTGCTCTGATCATCAGACCACTCCTTGGCCAGCCTGTTATCTAGAGACTGACCACCTTTCTACAAAAGAAGATAGCTCTTTGTGAGAATGAGTTTCTTTATTCTTGTGGATCTGACCAACTCCTGCTGCTCAGTGTTAAAACAAAGATGGAGAACAGCCACAAGTGCGACTTGTAGAGAGGACAGCAGAAAGATTAAAGACCTGCAGCGTCAATTTTTCTTCTTTAAAACTTCATGTTTTGTTGGGTTATCAGTAGTGCTTGGTCATATATTCCTAAACAGTCTGTAGAACATGTGTAACACTTCCAAGAAGGGAACAGGGATAGTTCATACCTGTCGTGGTTTAGCCGCAGTCGGCAACTAAGCACC
>VYZW01036193.1:3864-63776 GCA_013401315.1 Balaeniceps rex
TACTTAAAGAAACTGTGCTGTTATCTATACAGGATTTTTAGTGGCCTTTAAAACCAACATAGACTGTTGGTTTATCAGATCTTTAAGGCCTTTATGAAGCTTTCATTTCACTCTGTCTGAGGTCTTAAAGTAAGTTTGACTCAAACTCTCACAGATCTGGCGCAAGCCTGTGATTTACAAAAGTGATTGGCAACAAGCAAGCAAATTAGGAATCTCTGCTGCTTTACCCTCTCTGTTGCCCGCCACCCTGCCATCTGCCCCTGAAAGAAATTTACTTCTCCAGTTCTTTTGGTTGACTGAAATACTGTTCAGATTTGTCCAGTGGTTCATAAAGGCATTCTGGGCTGTTGCAGTCTGACAGAGAATCTTGGTTCTCCCAGAACTGTAAAGTAAGTCTACTGTGTTAGCAGCAATTGGCCTCCAAAACAGGTTGCTGGGAGTAGCAGATAATTCTTGTGAGGGAAAGAGCATTTATTGATGTTTAGTTCGGTGTTGTTAAAAAAATTTAATTTGCAGCCAGAGTAAGGGGGGCTTAACACTTAATACTACTGCAATATTTAAATCTTAAATACTGGAATTACTGTCATTTTTCACTTCTGCTATTCTCATAGTCTGTTCATGTGGATGTAACAGTCTCTTATTTTCTCAAGGAGACAGAAAGCATCTCAAATGCTATTACAAATATGTGTGACGTGGAGTTGGCTTCTTCCAACTGTACTTCAAAAAGTCTTCCTTCTGATTCACTAGGTAAAATAAAGTGGAAAATTTCTGGGGAAGAAAAAAAAGAATAGAAATTCAGGCATATAAGTGGGTTATTGGTGGATTAAAATAATCTCTGTACTATACTACAAAGTAAATATATATAGTTTTTAACCAAATTTTAATGGCTCAACTCAGGAGAAAGAGTAACAACGTAAAAATATTTTGATAGCTTTGCTCCTTTTGGGGGAAGAGGGAGGCTTAGTTCTGCAAAGCTAATGTCTGAGCTGCTGGAAGCTTGTAGTAGAGGAGGGCAATAGCTTAGAACTTGGGCATGTTCTTGGTCACTCAGGTGACTGCTGAGAAGTTTGAATGTTCTTGGGTAAACTCAAAGTTTTGCAGTACTGTGTAGCTCATTGTACAACACATATATACAAGCCTTCTGCTTTTAGAAGGTTCTATATACTGCAATTAAAATTTATCAATGAGTTGTTTGATCATTGAACTCTTTCTCTTGTTTTGGGTTAGCAGAGAACAACTTTGTTCCACGTGACGTATGTAGGATTGATATACCCCAAAGAACACAAGCATCTGTGTGGATTTCCTTTTGTGAAATTTATAATGAATATGTATATGACCTATTAAATGCATTATCTACATCAAAACCTCAGAAGCGCAGAGTCTTAAGAATTTGTGAGGATCAAGGAGGAAATTCTTATATTAAAGGTAATAATACTGTTTTACGACCTTGGCAGTTTCCAGAATTTCTTTGATCAGAAGTATATGTAAAAGGTCTCTTTTCACAGACTTAAAGTGGATTAACATTCAGAGCACTGAAGAAGCCTGCAAAATACTAAAAATAGGAAACAAGAACCGAAGCTTTGCTTGTACTAGAATGAATGAGCAATCAAGTAGGAGGTTTGTTCCTCTAATTATAAGCATACTCTGTCTCTCTTCTTTTAAGGGGAGGGAGGAGGGCAAGGGAGGAGAAGACTTGAAAATATATTTGAAATGAGCCACTCTTCAATAACAGCTTAAGACTTTCCTTGATTATTCTGATTTTATTATTAAATTCTTTCTGGAAGAAAGCTAGGAGAGGCCCTGTGACTTTAATAGCAGGTGCACTTGGGCTGCTATTCATGGCTTTGGACAACTGAAAAGATCAAATCACATTAATTTTTGAGTGCCAACAGGACTATACATCTTGGCAAATGCTAATGGTGCTGAGTGGGAATGGCTGTGTGAGGATGTTGAAGGAAAAGCTGGATAATTCATCATTGGCAGTATAATTCTTGGAAACCTGGAGTCTCTCAGTAGGGAACGTAGGAAGGAGCAAGTCATGCAGTACCTTTCAGTGCTGCTAGATTATCTAGATGCTTTTAGATTGCTGTGTTCTAGCTGAGCTTACTTGGTATCTTAAGAATTAAGCCCCTAGCTTTTACCCAGCTCTGGGAGATGGATCGAGGAGAGTCTGGTTTGATGGAGTGGGAGGAACTAAATGAGGAGGTGGTATACTTTCTGTTGAAACTGCCTTCTTACTTGATTTTAATGCCCTCTTATTAATTTGCCCTTTAAGTGTGGAAGGGCCATGTTGTATATTTAGCTGATATTATCATAGTGTTACTAAGCCTACTTTTTCTCTAAAAAGCAAGAGTTATGCTATTCTTTATTAGCTAAAGACAGCTGCCATTAAATTTTATGCTGTGATTCCACCTGAATTTCAAAAGAACTGTGTTTTTCTGGCAGAGTTTTGTGACTAGAATGTCCTCCTTTTGCTCCAGAGAATATGCTGACTTCCACTGAGCTTGTTTCTAAATTGTGGTTTTGTTTGGTTTTTTGTGGTGTGGTTTGATTTTTTTTTTTTTTTTAATAGAAATTTCATTCTTAAATTGTGGGTTGGTGCTGAGGAGTAAAGCGCTGCTTTAAATTTAAATTAGAGAAGTTTGTCTTCTGTGTGTCTTGATTTACTGGATAAACTAGGGACAGGGCACTTCTGGTTCTGGGATTTTCTCTTTGGTTTCAGACAGCATGTCCACTGCCTTTGTAGCTTGATGTCTAAACCAGAATAACTGGATTTTCAAGTGTTGCAAATTCAACCTTTCTAGAAAACAGAATAATTTCAAAACTGAACAAATAACTGTGTATGTTGAAGTAGGCAAAATTACAGGACTGTCGAACCTTAACTTATTCCCTTCCCCCCACCACCTATTTATTTGTAAGTAGTTAATTCTTCAGATTTACTGAGTTCAGATACTGCCTAAAGTTTGTATACGAAGTGGCTACCTGAGTACCTGATCTTCTGATCAGTAGACTTAAGTGAACGGGCTTGTTCTTTCTCCAAGACAGCTTATAGGCTTCATGTGATATTTTTCCCTTTCCTGTATTGAAAGAAATGGAAAGTCACAAAATACAACTTTTATTGCTGCTTTTTGCTGCTGAATGAATGCATTGCGAAGGTAACTAATGTAAATTAGTGAATTAATTCTTATTCTTTCTTCAGCACTGAACTTTCTGTAGCATACAAATTTTACTTTGCTTCAGTGACTGCTTAATTTTCATAACTGTGGTTATTAAAAAGAACTTCTTTCCATTCCAGTCACAGTATATTTTCAATCAGGCTACTAAAGCTAACTGATGAGCATCAGCCGCGTGTTCTTGGAGTTACGGAGTAAGTGAATGCTTCAGCTGATTACAAGAATGTACATATTTTAGAAAAGTTGATAAGGTGTAAGCACGCTAAACTGGTGAACTTTCTTTAAATAAATCCTGTGAGAGCTGAGAAGGAAATCAGAACTCCACTGGTTGCATGAAACTGACTGGAAACCTGACAGGGACAGGTGTACAAGTGTTTCCCTGTCTTCTATTCTGTTAAGGTTTGGCTGAAGGAACCTGTTAGAATTCTGTCAGTAATACATAAATTGAGGGAAATATATGCATATTGTCTTACATAATGGGGAGGTGGGGACAGAGTAGTACTATGTAATACCACACTATATATTCCAGTAATCAGAATTCAAATGGCTGGCTGATAGATGCCAATCTCTAAAGTCGGAGCGCAGCAGCTAGTGCTGAAGACCCAAGGTGCAAGCTATGCCAGCATATCTTTCTACTTAGGGACCAGACTAGAGTTTATGGGTTGAATGTTTGTGGCAGCACATTTGATGTGCTCCTGCAATGCAAATTCAAGTCTGTCGTGCAAAAAGAATGCAGGTGACATGCTCTGGGACTGCTTCATGGTACAATCTACAGTAAGAGGTGATTTGCTTAAAAACTATTCTCCTGATCTAAAATGCTAACGTAGGTGCACTGTGAGAGCAATGCTAAGTCCTTACAGCTCTGTTCTTTTGTGATTTAGAGGAAGTGGCTTGGAGCTGCTTGAAGCCATTTAGATAGCTTTGTTTCTTTTTTCCCTGATGAATTGTCCATTTAGCTTGATACGGAAAAATGAGGACAGTCCTGTAACAGAGTGTTTTAGTTCAGTCATAGCTCCTACTGATTTCTCTCTTGTCTCTGATGAGCAGTGTTGGTAATAAATATACCTCACTGAGATAACACCTTTTAATGTCAGATGTTATGGTGATAAGTACTCTAAGGAAAGATAACTTGATGTTGTGGTTTAGCTCCAGTCGGCATCTGAGCACCACACAGCCGCTCGCTCACCCTCACCCTCCCCGGTGGGATGGGTGAGAGAATCGGGAGGGGCAAAAGAAAACTCGCAGGTTGAGATAAAAACAGTTTAATAATTGAAATAAAATAACAATAATAATGGTAGTAATAAAATTTCAATGGAAAGGAGAACGAGAGAGAGAGAGAAACAAAACCCAGGGAAAAGGAAAAAAAAAAAAGTGATGCAACAGCTCACCGCCCGCCGACCGACACCCAGCCAGTCCCCGAGCAGCGATCGCTGCCCCCTGGCCAACTCCCCCCAGTTTATATACTGAGCATGACGTCATATGGTATGGAATAGCCCTTTGGTCAGTTTGGATCAACTATCTTGGCTGTGCCCCCTCCCAGTTTCTCGTGCACCTGGCAGAGCATGGGAAGCTGAAAAAGAAAGTCCTTGACTAGTCTAAGCACTACTTAGCAACAACTAAAACATCAGTGTGTTATCAGCATTCTTCTTACACTAAATCCAAAACACAGCACTATGCTAGCTACTAGGAAGAAAAATTAACTCTCTCCCAGCTGAAACCAGGACACTTGAGGAAATGACTGTGTCTGTATTCCTTTCTGTTCCGTGTCTTGGTGTATTCCCCTGGCAAAGCTTGCAGCAGCTGTTAGATGAATGACAGAGTTTGACTGTTGTGTAAGGAAGAAAAAAAGCTCTTCATTTTGTACTGAAAAGGATAAAGATCATAAGATCATAGCCTTTCACACAGTTGAAATATGTGCCTTATTAATATGTATAGTATTAATATGTACTTATTTCAGCTGTGTGAAAGGCTGTGATCTTACAAAGGTGTTATTTTATGTAAATAAATGTATGTATAAGTGAGTAATAGTTGGGTTACATAAATTATCTAACTTCCAGAGCTTCCTGTATTTCAAGGGCTTTCTTTATATTAAGTAAAAGTGATGAAAATCCTTGATTATCCAGAATAATTGATTATAACCTATTGTATCATGAGGGACAATTCAGTGGCCTGAGTTTAGCAGCACTTAATTGCTATAGCCAAAGAGCTCTAAGGTGATCTGGGAAGGACTTCTGGCTTCTTATTTGCAATAGGAAACAAATTGTTCTGCATCCAAAAGAGGCAGACTGCAGTGTATTGAAGCCTGCTACTATCTTGCAGTCCTCTCAGTGCTGGAACTGGTGAAGATGACAGTCAAAGTGCTTCTGTAGTATAGTCCTACTATGCAAAACCATTTCAGAAATTTCTCTTGTCTTGTCTGGAAGCGCTCACTTTAGGATTGCAACAAAATTTGGGTTCCTAAACTGAATTCTTTATGTAAGAATGCTTACAAAGTTTTAAATGAAGCCTACAAGCAGACTTCTTCAAAGAAGTGTGTGTGTGTGCCAAATAGACTGTCTTAGGAGCAGCAATCTTGTTCAAGTATCTTTATATACAAGGGGAAGATAGGTTCGTGCTGTTATCCTAAATACCTTGTATAGTGTGTCCCAGACAAAATGTCAACATTAAAGTACAACTTGTTCTGTGATCTAGGCAGGCTGAAATGAGTCACTCATTTACACTTTAGACATATAAGGAAATAAAAAGACATGTGGTTCTATTTTCATACGGTTTAGAAATAAGTTTGTATGTGTGTTCTGGATAATTCTTTCATGCAGGTTGTCTTTCTGTGACTTGGCTGGATCAGAGAGGTGTAATAAAACACAAGCCTTCGGAGACAGACTAAAAGAAGCAGGAAATATTAATAATTCTCTTCATATCCTTGGAAAATGCATTGCAGCATTGAAGCAAAATCAAAATCCAAAGTAAGTGACAAGTTGTAAATAACATGCTGAGTTCTAGATTGAAATCCTAAGCATCCATTTATGTTTCTGCAAGGGATTCACAAGGTCAGAGGAAAATACAAATCTACAAAATCTTGTAAGCTGCCTATTTTCCAGATGTCACTGGAAAACTCAAAATGAACATTCTTTCTCTAAACCTTTTCTTGTGGAGAACAAAAAAAGGCACTTAGCAGCAAACTACCAAGCCTTTTCAGTGTGTGCATATGAGCAATGTGCTTTGTGTACAGATCTCCCATTTTGTCCTCTTCTCTTCCACCTCCAAATTACACAGGTGGACTCGTCTGACAGTTGACAGATAATCCTGTACTTAGCCTTTGGCTTGTTCCAGGATCTTTTCTTCAACACTAGGGAGCTGTGATGCAGAGACTTTTTACTTCTCTTACTTTTAAATACTTCAATTTGTTGTAGAGCTTATGAGACCCAGGAAAGACCTTGCTCTTTGATGTGAAATAGCTTAGGCTTAAATATGAGCATCCTACTGGATCTGTTTCCTGGAAGAGAAATAGAATTAACCTAAGTTACAGTACTGCAAAGGCATCTTAAAATTTTTTGTTCCACATTTTTATTATTCTTTTCTCCATGAGGATGAAGCCAAGCTATATTCCATTCAGAGAGAGCAAATTGACTCGTTTGTTTCAGCCATTCTTTTGTGGAAAAGGCAAAGCTTGTATGATTGTAAACATTAATCAGCATGCTTCGACATATGATGAAACACTACATGTAATGAAGTTTTCAGCTATAGCCAAACAGGTAAGAGTGCATCTACTTCCTCTGCTATTCTGCATTCTTTGTTACTATTGGTTTGTGAAATGATCAGGTTGTATGGACTTCAGTGTGATTAGGACTTTTGATGCATCATATTAATTCTTCTGCATGTGGCTTCCCTCTAAAAGGCTTCTAGTAGTCTTGCCCATCCTCAAACTTATTTGTGGTAAGAAGTTAAGATAGCTGCAGCTGTCTGTGGCTTGTTCAGTTCTACACCACAGACATTCTGTGTTTTTAAAAAAAAAAAAGTCAGGGCACTTTCAGATATGACTGGTTATACCATATATCTGAGCAAATGCAACATTTTGATGAATTGTTTAACTTGTGTGCAGTTAAGCATCTGTTGCACAAGATGACAATTTGTCGTGGTTTAGCCCCACTCGGCAACTAAGCACCACGCAGCCGCTCGCTCACCCTCCCCCTCCCCGGTGGGATGGGGGAGAGAATCGGAAGGGCAAGAGTAAGAAAACCCACGGGTTGAGATAAGAACAGTTTAATAATTGAAATAAAATAATAATAATAGTAATAATAATAATAATAATAATTGTAATGAAAAGGAGAACGAGAGAGACAAACAAAACCCAGGGAAAAGAAAACAAGTGATGCAACCGCTCACCACCTGCCGACCGACACCCAGCCAGTCCCCGAGCAGCGATCGCTGCCCCCCGGCTAACTCCCCTCGGTTTATATACTGAGCATGACGTCATATGGTATGGAATAGCCCTTTGGTTAATTTGGATCAACTATCTTGGGCTGTGCCCCCTCCCAACTTCTTGTGCACCTGGCAGAGCATGGGAAGCTGAAAAAGAAAGTCCTTGACTAGTCTAAGCATTACTTAGCAACAACTAAAACATCAGTGTGTTATCAGCATTCTTCTCATGCTAAATCCAAAACACAGCACTATGCTAGCTACTAGGAAGAAAAGTAACTCTAACTCAGCTGAAACCAGGACACAATTGTTCAAAAATTCTTGGACAGCTAGTAGTGGTAGTAGCTTCTTACTTTGTAGTCTGAATGAGATCTCTTGTGCCTGCATTGCTCCTATTTGACTAAGTGCCAGTAACTAATAACAAACAAAAATGGAAGACTTTTTTGTAAGGTAATGCTTGAAAGTAGTGTGCTCCTATCCTTTGAAGGCAAAAAACCTCTGCTAAATCTATGTGCTTTCATGCTTTTTCTGCTAGCTCAGCTTCTAAGCCTCCCATTAAATTCAGGACTTGGGGTGATGTTTGGTCTTAAGTTCATTCAGCTTCCCTAGAAGCTGCTTCTTGCAGGGAGTGGGTTGGTGAGCTATACTGTGTTTCATGGCATAAAGTCCATTTCTACTGTGGAACCATGGATTAGTTCTGACACGTTCCAAGTCTGTCATGGTATGTCTAGTATGATCCGAGAGAAAGATTTTTCTAACTGTGTTTGGCTGGAACTTTCGTCATAAGATAAGAGCACACACTGAGGGTCAACTTCTCTGATAAGTTGTCCTATGACATACATACTTGAAATTTTTATGTAACTAGCATGAACTGTTGAATCCTTGTCACAGTATTTCAGGAAGGAGCAAATGTTTTAGGGATTTGCCACTTTTCATTAACTTTCCAGGAAACTACACCAAACCCCTGTATGTTAGGGGGAGAGAAAACGCCTTTCTAGACAAGCATGCGAAGTTTGTTAGTAGATAATCTTTCCCATTTTCACTATTAGAATACCAAAGTCTTATATTCATATTGATAGGGGTTTTTTTGTCTGCTGAAAGTCATGTAAAATTTTGTTAATGTTCTTTTAATCATTAAATATAGTGTAAATACAAAAATGCATTCATGCTACTTCTTCCTAGTATTCTGATATCTGCAATATTGACAGCGTTGACAAATCAATGCATTCAACTCTGGATTTTCCAGGTAATCCAGACAATCCTACCCAAAAGTTTTGGTTGCTTTCCACCCAAGTTAGTTGGAGGCGATGGCAAACCTATCGTACACTTTGATGCTAACACATCTGTAGATGACTTTCCTGACAGTACTGAAACCTCCGCTGAAGAGGAAGTGGACATCACCATTCTGAGTCATGAGGTAGATACACGTCTACTCAAAACTGTACCCAAGAAAGCCATTGCTATTAGTTCTAATATTAGAATCCTCTACCATAAGAGATACGCTGGAAGCTGCATCAAATGAGAACTGTAAGCCCCACTGCTCAGTGTCTGGCAAACCTGGACTTAAAGTGCTCTAGTTCTGAGGGAACAAGTGCAGTTGTGGAAGGCTGCCTGTGGCTTTCTAGTTAAGTCAAGTGCTAAATTTGGAATTCAACTGATTGCTCAACGAGAAGAGTAAGGAAGCAGTATGTGTGTTTAAAACAACATCATTTAGTCGTTTGCGCTCTTTTGGGAACAGCAGGAACAAGTTAAGATGCAGTATTTTAAAAACAAAGCTACACAAGCTAATAGCAATGAACTGTAAAAATCAAGTAGGCTTTATGCTAAATGATTGTACAAATTAATATTTAAATGCCAAAACAGTAGTAAACTTTTTGATAGCAGAAACCATCAAGCTGGAGAAAGGTTGTCTTTGCAGTAGAAATTCATGTGTGAAAATATTTTAACCTTTGGTGCAGCCCCACTGAAAATATAGGCCTGTAGAAATGCCCTCTGTGGATGGCTATCTCTATGAATATTTTATTTGACATACATATCAATATGTGTTTCTAGCTTGTTTTCTGAACTGAAATATGTTAAATTTAGGATCTCTTGAAAACTACAGAGAACCTAAAGGAGAAGCTAGTTGCAGAAAGGCAAAGTAAACTCCTTCTGGAGGTGAAGATACGTAGAGAGATGGCAGAAGCAATGTTCCGACAGCTGTTGGAAACAGAGGAAGCCTGGAGGCAAGTCATATTGCAGTCCTCTTCAAGACTGAAAGGATTCCACATATATAAATGCATACATTTTTTATATATATATACACACACATATGTATGTATATACATATATATGTATATGCAAGACATGCGTACTCGTTATTTAAAGAAGTTAGGGCTGGACAGTTTCAAAGCTTCTGATGGAAAGGGAAGAAGGAACATTAAAATAAACTTGTACAGATCAGCCTCTTCCCCTGTACAGTGAAAAAGTAATGCTGCTTTCTGTTGAACTTTTCTCTATTTAATTTGTAATTACTGGAGATTGTCCTGATTGACAAATACTAATTGTCGTTATTAGTATTTAGCAGATGTGGAAGACTGTTACAGGTGCCCCACTGAGGCTTGTGATTGTTCCAAAACTTACACTTGGTCATGTTAATAAGCATGCATGTGCTTAACGTAGTTTGAATTGTATCTCTCTGAGCTCTCCTGGATGACTTATGAACCACTGTTAGCTTACTATCTTATAAATTACTGTGGCTGCCTGCACTGATGTTACTAATTTAGGGATTTGTTTTCAAGTGTGTCCACATTGCTCAAGCTGCATTCACTTCCTCTTAACTCTTCTCTTCTTGAAATCAGTTTCATGCTGTTTGAATTGCTAACAGAGGCTAACCCCAAGTTAAGTTGCCAGCTGAGCACGCTATGGTTTAACACCTGCACTGACTTTAAAATTGTTTGGGTGCCTTTGAATAAACACATGAAACAGCAGTGATGCTTTTTCTCTGAGGTGATATTCTGTGTCACTGCTGGGGTGTTTTTTTAAATTGTGACAGGAGTAATGTGTAATGTATTGAAATAATAAGGCAAAATGAATTTGGCATTTATCTTTAGTGGAGAAAAAAAACCCCTAAAACCCAACGTGAAAGACACGTCCCAGAAATATGCTTCAAATATCAGGTCTAATTGGGTGTAGTCATATCTATCACTACATGTTGGTAGATTTTTTTTTTTTAATAAAACTTTTATTTGACAGATCTTAAGTATGTGTTCTTCTATGGCACTTTTCTTGGTGTATGCTAAATAGAAGTTATACCTTGGTGCAAGTCTGTAGCGTCATTAGAATAAAAAGGAGAAAAGGGAGAAAAGTACTTATTGGTCTCTTAACTTCACTATTTATGATTATATTAATAACGTTGATATTGCCAGTTGAACACATGTAGTCAAATTGTAATAGCTGGAGTGCTAGTATATTAAATAAAACTAACATATTCTCCTCAGCAACCGCTTGGAAGATATGAAAGACAGTTACGAAGAGAAACTGGAGAGCAAATTTGAAATGTATAAAGAGGCCATTAAGAAACATGCATATGTGTGTGCAATGGAACAAATTGAAGCCCATTATGTTCCCATAGAAGAATTTCTAGCTGAACAAGAGAAAGTTGAGGTATGACTTGACTGCCACTAAAAAATGCGTGCTAGCCTCTTAACTGTAAATTTTGCTTTTCCTTAACAGACTCATTCAGGAATCCTAAACGGGCAAAATAACTAGTAGCTCAGCCTAGCTTTTGTGGTGTCCAATGCTAGCCATAAGGATAGAGATGTCTTCTGTCTAACACTACTGTAGTGTATACCTAAACTTCCTGATCTTTGAGGACACAGTTCAGTTAAATTTAAGTCATCTTTATTTCTGTAGTGCAATGATTGGAACACCTAGAGGGATGGTGTATAGAATCATAGAATCATAGAATGCTTTGGGTTGGAAGGGACCTTTAGAGGTCATCTAGTCCAACCCCCCTGCAGTGAGCAGGGACATCATCAACTAGATCAGGTTGCTCAGAGCCCTGTCCAACCTGACCTTGAGTGTTTCCAGGGATGGGGCCTCTGCTACCTCTCTGGGCAACCTGTTCCAGTGCTTCACCACCCTCAGTGTAAAAAATTTTTTCTTTATATCTAGCCTAAATCTCCCCTCCTTTAGTTTAAAACCATTAGTCCTTGTCCTGTCACAACAGGCCTTACTAAAAAGACTGTCCCCATCTTTCCTATAGGCCCCCTTTAAGTACTGAAAGGCCGCAATAAGGTCTCCCCGCAGCCTTCTCTTCTCCAGGCTGAACAGCCCCAACTGTATACAGCAGTCTGGCTTTGTGGAGGTCCTTGGGATTGTAGGCTGTAGAGTAAAAAGCTAGTCTGAAAGGGCTGGTGGGGAATTCAGTATAGGGTAGCTATTGTAATTGTAAGGGATCTCCGCTCTGAAGGTCTAGAGAGAGGATTGTGGGATAAGAAACTGTGATGAGAAATCAAACTTTATGCAGGAGAGAACTTAATCTCCCGAATGTATTCATTACCTAGAGCTGCTCAGAGCAAGTTGCTTTCATCAGTAAGTTGCTTTCCTTTTGCAACTGAGCCACATTAGCCATGTGCAACTCTATCAGTCTTTACTTCTAGCCTCTGCATAGCTAGCTAAGTGCATCCAGGCAACAGATGAGACCTGTGGGTGTCGGTCTTTTCAGAAGGTCTGTAGTGGAAGAAAAGAACAATTGTGGTATGCACCAGAGGTACTTTCTCACTGCACTCTCCTGTCCAGGAACCAATAAGACATCTCGCTCCACTGGTAGGCGGGTTCCTTTCAAAACATGAGGGAAGTGGGTTTCTGTTGTAGTCTGTGATATATAAACATTTCTGCTTTTACAGCTCTCCATTCAGGTGCTGACAAGCAACACTGTATTGTGTAATGGCCTCTATTTTTCCAGCTCCTTCATGCTTGTCTTCCCTTCCCCCCCCATTTAGACTCTGTTGTTATGTTCACTTAAGCCCTAGTTACACACCATGTTGGGGTGGAGGAAAACAGTTTTAATAGTGCTTTCTGTATTTATAGCTGCCTCTTACACTGGCCGCAAGGCTGCATAAGGGAAGATTCAAAGAACAAGATGGTCTTGGTAGCAAGTCAGATAAGAAACTGATGAAATCCCTCAGATGTAAAATTCTTGATTGACAAAGGAGAGCACAACGTGAAATCTGAGTGGGCAGCTTCAGAGAACCAGAATTAGAGTAATAACTTTTCTTGATGGTGACTTGTTTGATTTCTCACTCTGAAATACAACCCTAGCAATCTGACAGGTACTGAAAAAGAGATTGAGATTAAAACTTAATTCTATGAAATATGTTCTTCCTTATTTAGCAAGCTAAGTGGTAACAGTGTTTAACACAGATGCACTAAGGTTTCCTTTCTGCCATATGGTTACTTTTAATACAGTTTGGAAATTTTCAGACTGGAAGAGTTGTCTCCTGTGTAAAGTAACCTCTTCCTAGAAGGTCTCATGATCTGAGTGTTATTCCTTACTGTGATTTCTCAACCATAACCATCACAACTTCCACCTGAAATGATTTTAAAACTGAATATACACGTGTAGTGTAATTGAAGGATGCGCAGTAGTGGATCAAGTTAAGCAGAAATTTAGACAAATTCTACCATGTATCCTTCTTTTTTCAGGATAGAGAGAGTAAAATACTGCAGTTGGAAAGGCAACTTGATGAACAGTCAGGGAGGCTGTTGGCTCTGGGAAGTCCGAATTCAGATATACTGCCTACTGAAAATAACGTGGAACTAGGTAGGAATCTAATCCGGATATTCAAAGTTCAATGTACTTTTGGTATTGTGTATAAACAAGCAAACTTTTCTTTTGCCTATAGATCTTATGAATAAAACGATGAAGAGAGCCAATGAAGGACTGCAGAAACAATGCAAAGAGAAAGAAGAGGTACCTCTTGCTTAGTATTTAACAAATCTGGGGATAACGGTCCTAAACTCTGGCATAGTTCAATGCTTAAAGATCTGCACTGTAGACAAAAGCATGAAGATTCCTGCAAACGGGCTTCAAGTTTACAAAAAAGCCCTTGCCCAACTGTGGATGACTTTTGCCAGAGATTGGCTGTGTTCTGGTTTTGCCCTAGTTTGTAAAGGCATCTACTACTGTAACAAGTCAGATGGTGAACGTGATGCGAGTTGGAAGTAGGGAAGTATATACAGCCTTGTACTGGAATGTGTTGTAAACACTGCTGCCATGGCCTCAGTGCTTTCCTTCCTGAAATGCTGCCTGATCATGCACAGGGGAACAGTTACAGAATCTGGTAAAGGTTTAGATCTAAAGCCAAATAGTGCCTTAGACCAGTCCTTTCTGTAAGTACTGAACTCCACTATCCCCTTAAACTTAAGTAAAGGGTAATGTGTCTGTTCTTCAAACAAACAAGATCTTTGTGTTCTGAGTAGCATATAGAGGTGGAAATTAGGATCTTCGGGCTGTGTTATGGAAAACAAATATTAATTATTTTTAGGTATGCATTTTTAGCCTATACCTTGAATGAACATCTTGTGAGGCTACAGTTAGTTTTGCATGTTTAAAGAGGATGGGGAGAGGGGAAGAGACAAGCCTTTTTCCTTTCACTAATAACAAATAGGAGTAGGGGTTGGAGAAACAGTTCCAGCTGGTTCTAATAAACCATGTAAATGGAAAGTGAACTTAAATACCTTTCTATTGAGAAAGTGTACTCCAAAAATAACTTTTTCCTTACGAAGTTTAATGTCTCATGTTATGGCCCTGGTATTTGTTTTCCGCTCCTGTTCTTGAGAACTCTATATCATTTTCCATTTCCTATGTCAATTTCAAATTTTGATGCTAGAAAGAAACTTTGGCTTTTATGCTTGATATGGAGATATAGTATTGATTGTTTTGTGTGGCTAGAAAGTGTTAGAACGATGGGATTGCTGCCTGGCAATAACTGAAGTGAGAGCAGTTTAAAGCACTTAGTTCCATCAGTGCCCTTCTGCTGCTTTGCCTCACATATCTGTGCATGTGTGATGAGTAATTCACTATGTTTTTTTTAATTCCCTCCTATTCAGCAATTAAACATGGGCAAAGGTGGTTTTTTTTTAGCAGTCTAGTTATTTTCCCTCCAAACTTGTAGAAGTAAATTAATGATATAACATTAATTTTGCTGGTTCAGAATTTTTCTCCCTCTCAAGACTTAATCACCAATATTCCTATCAGAAAGGTGAGGTCTTCTGTTGTAACTGTGCTCCAATTAATTATATGAATTGTGTTAATGAGATGAGAGCATTCTTTTAACTACCCTTACTGAAAAGGAGCAGACTGTTCCAGAAGTAGCTTAGTCTGTGTGGCTGTTCTTTGATTGGCAGGTCTGTGTAAATCTAGTAGCTTCAGCACAATAGCCCCTGAATGCTCCAGCTGTATTTTATCATCAGAAGTGATGGGTTGGGACATAGGAGGTTGAGAGAAGCAGGCTTAGTCTTCATTGCTTTGATCTTGCAGTTTGTGCTGTTCAATATTAAACAGAAATGCTTACAGTGTCTGTATGAGTTCTAGTCATAAACAAAATTCATGTAAAACATGCTGTCTTGAACTTCAGTGTGTATGGGTTTTATTTTCAGCTTATAAAATCTCTGAAGTTTAAAATACAGAAATTAAATGAAGCCCTGCTAGAAGCTAATGAAGGCTACAGAAAAATGGCAGAAGAGAACAGTCAACTGAAACATATAATCATGCTCAAGGTTTGTCAACAATTTAAAAGCAACTTTAATATGGCTTGTATCTATAGCTGTACTGGATGTTTCTGCACCTTTGTACATGTAAAAACACGGCTTGGTCTTAAGGGATGGGATGCCATCTGATGGATGAAAAGCTGGACATGACCTGGCAATGTGCGCTCACAGCTCAGAAAGCCAACCGTATCCTGGGCCGCATCAAAAGAAGCGTGGCCAGCAGGTTGAGTGGGGTGATTCTGCCCCTCTACTCTGCTCTGATGAGACCCCACCTGGATTACTGTGTCCAGCTCTGGAGTCCTCAGTNCAAGGGGTGATGGTTTTAAGCTAAAAGATGGTAGATTCAGACTAGATATAAGGAAGAAATTTTTTACGATGAGGGTGGTGAAATACTGGAACAGGTTGCCCAGAGAGGTGGTATATGCCCCATCCCTGGAAACATTGAAGGCCAGGTTGAACGGGGCTCTGAGCAACCTGATCTAGTTGAAGATGTCCCTGCTCATTGCAGGGGGATCAGACTGGATGACCTCTAAAGGTCCCTTCCAACCCAAACCATTCTATGATTCTATGTTAGCATAATGTTTTTACTCAAGTTGGTTTTTTTTTTTCCTTTTTTTTTTTTCTGTGCCTAACTTCCTGAATTATGAGCTCAGAGCCCTTGTGTTTCACTCCTTGACTTTGTATCTTGTAAGACAAGACTCATTTTTCAGTTTAAGTGATAGACTTGGTCAATAGGGTAACTCTGTGCTGACAACTCTTGCTAATCTAAAGATGCCACAAATTATTCTGAAGCAAAGAAAATACTACCTGGAACTCTAGTCATGAAGTGTTTTGCTGAGGGCAAGCAAGCTGTCACTGCACAAATGTTAGTGCAACAAGACCTAAGGGTCTATGGCTTTAAAGCTATACTGACACTCCTGCAGAGGTGGCCAAAGCTGGATAAGCGATATGGGCAGGTAAACTACTTAATACTGAAACAGAAGAAATCTTTCCTTCAAAAGCAGGGACTTCATAAAGTTGACAGCATCTCACCTCAGACATCAACTAGATTCCTAAACAAAAAAATTAGAATTTTGAACTCTTGACACTTTGCATCTATGCCTCATTTGTAATCTGCAAATGAAGCAAGGCAGGTATAAGACTGCTTAGTGAAGTTTTTCTTTGAACATTAAATTACCTTCTGCATGCTTTTTAGTCTAAGCCTGAGACTTAAAATTGTTCATCTTGAACTTTGTTTCTTCATTGGTTCTAAGACATGGGAAGGTGACTTTTTGTTAACCACGAGGATTAGAGAGCATCTTTAAGACCCTCTATTCTGCCCACTCAAAGCATTTATTCAGTCCTGATTAGCAGACTTACAACTATGATAAGAGTTTTGATTTGACCAGTTTTGCTTTCAGTAATTGCAGCTTAAGACAGGAAAGCCTTCTTTATTTGGTTCCTAGAACAGCAGCAATTCTTTGCATAGTGTGGCTAAGCATTTTAGTATCAGCTTCTTCAGTCAGACTTAGTCTCTAACTAGATCTGATGGCCCTGTAGTTTGCTGTTCTCTAAATTACATAGTAGTAATTCAGAAGAAATGGGTACTGAATAGCCATTTGGCATAGTAATAACAGGGGTGTTTACTGGTATAGTAAAATAATCTGAAACAGAAAATTAACTAAGTGAAAAAGACTTTGGAGTGTTCACATACCTAACACAGCCTTATCCTCATAGGATCAAGAAATGAATAGTCTTCAGAACTGGGCTAAACGTGTTTTGGAGCTTGAAGAAACAGTGTCTTCCCTGCAAAAAGAACTTGACGAACGGAAAAAGCATTTCTCTATAGAGGAGCCAAAACAACAAAAACCCAGTCGAGGTTTGTTGGCTAACCTGAAATCCACAGTAGCTGCCACTACTAGTACCCCTCTTGGTAAAGGCTGGGGGAAGTATGAAGATGCTTCATCCTCTTCAAGAAAACAAGTGCTGTTGGCTCATAAAGCAAAAGAATAATATTTGATTAATCAGTATGCAATTACTGGGCTTCTTTATCAATCTTAAACTGTTTTTCTCACTCTCGGATGCCATCTTCACTGTCATGTTAACTGACAGAAAACTGTTTAATACAGAACTGTTTTAATTGAGTCAGGGTTGAATTAAAAGCTATGCAAGTATAGACCCAAACTTGTGCTTTTACTGTTGATACAGGGATGTGATTTGAGAAATATATATATATAATCTTAATTCTTGAGTAACTGCTATCATGGTCTTCTATACTGGTGAATGTGTGATTCATGCAAAGTGGGATGTTCCTCAGCTCCTGCTCATTACCTTTTTAAATAAAGTATTTCATTTTGATTGTTGATTCCTAGAAATCAGATGGCTTGTAAGCTTAATCTCAAATAGTTAAAATAGCTTGGTTCTTCAGTTAATATTCTGGCTTTGACCTGGAAACTGCCATCTTGGGACCAAACTGAGCAAATTGCTAAAATAAGGCCTCAAAAGAGGCAACAAAATGAGGTCTTACTGGCTCCTTGCTATTTTTCAGCTAACTTGGTTTTGTAAAGGAACTTGTTTTAATATAATTTGAATTTCCCCTAAGAATGTGCACTAAACTTTGAAAAATCTCTTAATAATAAAATTTTCTATTGTTAAATTAAGCTCTGAATGTTCATTTTATAAAGGTGAGAAAATCAGTGAAATCAAGGTAAGGGAAGATCATAAACTTAGAGGCCCAGTGATCATGGTGATTGACATGTGATGTTCTTGGGTTGAAAGAATCATAGCCCTGATTATATTTCTTACTTTAATTTAGTAACTCAAGAAAGGAGGACTGGAGCATGACAAAATTTGAAATAGCTTTTTTAGAGCCGTTTCAGTCAGTGAGGGTGAGAGGTTTTTTTCGAACTACTGTGAAAGTACCATGTGCGTAAGTGCTGAAGAATTGCTTTGGAACAAGGCAGAATCTGTAAATAAATTGGATTGATCACTCCCTGTAATGCTGTTTCTCATAGCGGAAGGGGACCCAGTTCAGAGGAAGAACCTCACCCTCCCTATGGAGACACTAGGTGGTGCAGCCTTCCTGTGTGACACTAAGAGCCCTTCTCTGGTGTGAATGTTCTTGCCAGGTCTTTGAGTTTTGGGTTGGTCTGTGCAAATGCAGTGGTAAGTAATCAACTCTTGACACCTCTTTAACTGAGCTGGAGATGTAGCACTTGAGCTGGTGCTGTTCTCAGTTTTGAACTGTTTCCTGTTAAATACAGGTTATCTGTCTCCAGTAGTTCTAAAGGCCTACGATCCCTCCAAGGTAGAATTTCTAAAATATTATTCTACCCCCACACAAGCTATTCTAGCTATTAAAGAATATTTTGGTGTAGTGCTACAATACACTGAGTGTTGATCCCTTGATCAACGTACAAATTGCTCTAAGAATAGCAATATTCAAACAAGTTAAACCCCCAAACCATCAAAAGAGGTTAATGCTGGAACCTTTCTATAGCACTAGATCATTTGAAATGGTATTACACCTTGACAGTCTGTCACTTGTCTGAGAGTGTATGTTAGTAAGTTTATGTAATGCTAACTATAACCTCTTATTCCCTGAGCAACTGCAGTTTGCATGTTCCCTCCTACTTCCCAGAGCTCTTTGGTTGGCTACAGGAAATGGTTTGAAAGACAAGGTTACATTATCTTAAGCCATTTTTTTTTTCCTTAAAATAAAATGAAGCCTGTAGTGAAGTACTGACCAATTCTTAACTGTCACGTTTTCCAAAGATTTGCAATGGACTGTGTTGCTATTACATTAAAGACCTACAAGAAGCTGTTTTAAAGGACAGCTGAGGACTGACTTCCTCTCTTCCTGCCCTCCACACTGGAAAGAAACCCTAATAAGGATGCAGAAATGGCTGGTTCAGTCCTTTTCAGCTTCTCAAAGCTCAATGGATGTAAAGAAAGCAGAATCCATTAATATTTACCATTGCAAAATAATCTTGTTAGTGGGGATGAACAGATGTTCCCCTGTTCTGCGTGAAGCTACCACTCTGGATAGAATATCAGCTATTTGTCTTATCTCAAATTACTATCATACAACTTGCTTTGGATTATGTGTTTATTAAAATTAAAAATCAAAGTACAATACAAACTATTTACATATTTAACTGATACTCTTCTTAAACTGCACAGTTTGACTGAATGAAGCCAATGGAAAAGAAAAGCAATGAATATTTATGTTGTTGAACTTCAACTGCAGGCACACTGAAGCTTTATCAAAAGGTTTTTAAGCTTCTACAAAGTACCATTGCCTAAACAATTGGGCTGAGGGGTGGCAAAGATGTATTGGGTTTTGGTTGTAAGAACCAGTGTCACTTTGGGGGGGGGGAAGTAATCTATGCTGTAGTTACATTGCAATTGCACCAGCTCAGCTGTTTTGCTAAGTAATTTGATAGAACAATTCAATATGTAGAGCTTAGCAAACTGCATTCACTTTTATGAATTGATTTATATATTGAGCAACAAACCTACAGTGTCACTGCAATGTAACTTGATATCCTATTGTGTATTTCCACAAATTGTTTTTGATAGTGCTAGGGCTAGTTTTAGCTTTAAAACAGATTTGAGGTTAGTTGATTAAAGCAGCAAAAATATAAGGAATAGTCTTGAATAATCACAGAGGATTAAAAATTAAGATTAAAATATTTTCACTGGTAGCAGTTTCAGCGACTGCAATGAAAGTATTAACTTCCTTCAAAATCCTCTGCTTTCCCATGGACTTCAGATGATGACTTTGGCCTTGTGGGAAAGTGGAGGTTGAATACAGAGCTAGGTGTGCTGCCGCTTCTGCCATCATGTGTGTTCATATTGCACCTCCGCATCTGTGATGGCTGTGCGATGCTTTGAAAATCATTTTAAGTTTAATATGAGTAATACAGCAGTAAAACAGAATCATCTTCAGTGTAAATAATTACATACATAACTCTTCCTTGGAGGAAACCATGACGCCATTTAGAAAGTCTTACAAGAGGTGACAGTACTCCAACTACTACTGTGAAGTAACAAGGATATAAAAATAATTTTCACATCATGCTGTATTTCAAAAAAGATGATTTAAGAATATCACCATGTCTTAAATCTGGAAGTTCTCCTTCATGGCTTTTTCTTTTGAAAACAGCTGTTCATGCATCTTCTACCCCTTTTATAAGGGTCTCCTTGTAATGTATTGCATGACTTAGATCCTAAGAAGGCATTGTCAAACTGTACCGGTGCATGATTGCTTTCCTGCCTTCTCCCTCCCCACCCCAAAAAGCCTGCTTGGTTTGGGATGTTTCTGCAGATGCAAAACACAGAGCATTTATGGAGAACTTCAATCTTTAGAGGAACTGTTTTAACCAAATAAAAACATTATTTCTCTGCAGAATTACTCTTTACTTCAGCATTTCAGCTTCCACACTCAGTTAAGACATCCAAACATGTGAAGTAATTGGTTTGAGCAGTCTGTCCAAATAATTGTCTGTGCCAATGATCCGTGTCAATAGAAAAAGTGTTCTTTGTTCTATGGCTGTTGTTGATACTGCCCTTCTGTTGCTGTGTAGAAGTCATCAAGCACACTCTGTAGATAATCAAATGTTGGCCTCTCTTCTGCTTTGTCTTTCCAGCATGTTTTCATAATATCATAAAGCTCAGCTGGACAGGTTTCCATGCGTGGCATTCGGTACCCGCGCTGAAGAGCAACCATCACATCTGAATTGCTCATACCTTCAACAGAAAAAGAAAGTTTTGATCAAATGATCTCAATTCCTAAAGAAACAATTTCTTCTTTTTTATTTACTTCACTCTAAAGATCTTCACCCAATAATACAAGGCTATTACTACTTATTAAAGGTAGCTGCTCATACAACTTCAATAAGCAAGGCTGAGTTATGTTCTGGAACTGAGGGACTTGCTTTGAAAATTCTGGGGGAAGATTTCCATTTCCCCAGTTGAGTGTAGCGACCTCTTTAGTGCCAAGTCTAACAAGACTGTGGGGGAGATCATAATTCTTGTCTCCAGAACCAGCTCTGGTCTGTTCTTTGACCAGTCCTGCCACTGTTTGTTCTGTTTCTAGCAGTGGTGAGATTCACAGCAGAAGCCCACCCTGCCATCAGCCTCTGTCTCTTAGTTGCAGAGCTTCTAACCTGCTTGCCATAGGCCCCATCCATACTGAGACGGAGAGCAGCCTACCTCTTCGACCACGCTCCCAGTCACCCTGCCCAATGTAGTAATGCACTTCAGATTTTCTTCTACGTCAGCTTTTGTGTAAGTGCTACTGATTGCAAGATACTGAATGTTGTCACTCATGACAGTGTTACTTGTTACAGGCAATTTCCCCTCCCTTCTTCCTCATCTTATTCCTATTGTGCAAAACCACCTTGCCAGCTGTGCTGAGCTTTGCTTTGTTTCCCTGTTATCTTTCAGAGGATAAGAACTCTAACTACCAGAAATGCATGCCAACTAACGTCATGTGAGAGGCCTGCCTTGGACTCCATCCTCCTCCNTCCTTTTTTAAATCCTTGAGAAATTGGTTCACAGAACAATTTCGACACCTACTCTCAGCTATGGCAGGGCCAACAAAAAGGCTCACCACTTCCTACCAGAAACCTACCTTTCAGCTTGCCCCTTCCTCTGCAAATCTTATGCAACCCAGTGGAGTAATTAGAGAATCACACAGAATCATTAAGGCTGGAAAAGACCTCTAAGATCATCTAGTCCAACCGTCAACCCAATACCACCATGCCTACTAAACCATGTCCCGAAGTGCCACATCTACACGGTTTTTGAACACCTCCAGGGATGGTGATTCTACCACCTCTCTGGGCAGCCTGTTACAATGCCTGGCCACTCTTTCAGTAAAGAAATTTTTCCTAACATCCAATCTAAACCTCCCCTGATGCAACTTGAGGCCATTGCCTCTCTTTCTATTGCTTGTTACTTAGGAGAAGAGACCAACACCCATCTTACTACAACCTCCTTTCAGGTAGTTGTAGAGAGCAATAAGGTCTCCCCTCAGCCTCCTCTTCTCCAGGCTGAACAACCCCAGATCCCTCAGCCACTCCTCATAAGACTTGTGCTCCAGACCCTTCACCAGCTTTGTTGCCCTTCTCTGGACACACTCCAGCAACTCAATGTCCTTCTTGTACTGAGGGGCCCAAAACTGAACACAGTACTTGAGGTACGGCCTCACCAGTGCCGAGTACAGGGGAAGGATGGCTTCCCTGGTCCTGCTGGCCACGCTATTTCTGATGCAAGCCAGGATGCTGGCCTTCTTGGCCACCTGGGCACACTGCTGGCTCATGTTCAACTGGCTGTCGACCAACACCCACAGGTCCTTTTCCGCCGGGCAGCTTTCCAGCCACTCTTCCCCAAGCGTGTAGTGTTGCATGGGGTTGTTGTGACCGAAGTGCAGAACCCAGCACTTGGCCTTGTTAAACCTCGTAAAATTGACCTTGGCTCATCAATCCAGCCTGTCCAGATCCCTCTGCAGAGCCTTCCTACCCTGAAGCAGATCGACACTCCCGCCCAATTTGGTGTTGTCTGTAATTGTGCCAGGATTCTCCAGGACACAGACCCTAAGCTTTCTGTACTCCAGTGAATGCTGTTTCTTCCAATGACCGGGCATGCAGAAAGCACCTGTGCTTCAGCCTAGCTATTTGCTACCACCAGTGAAGACTTTCCCTCTATCGAGAAGGGTATTCCAGATGCCTCCCTCAGCTGCTGGCTGCTCCTCAGGCTAAATGCTCCACCTGGTGCAGTTCTGCCTAGGACTACAGTTTCTCATGGTTTTTCTCAGGCAACTTGGCTTCCAGTCAGGTGCATGTGTGACATTCACTGCTCCTGCTTACACCAGTTCGCCAGAGGTGCAGGGAGAGCAGCTCCTCCGCTGAGAGGAGGTAGGACAGGTCCTGCTCCGAGCAAGGTTGGCAGCAGAGATGCAGATGTTGTGCTCCCCCGAGTACTTGGTGACTCTGCAGCTCTGTTGCTGCAGACTGTGCGGATCTTTGTATGTGTTATCTGACTATTAAAGCTATGATTTAAGCCACTTAGCAGGTAAGGACACATTTGAATTACAACCAAATGACAACTTTATCAGGTATAACTACTTTGATGATTCAAGATGACTATAGTTCATGTATAGTTGACTTCAGTTCAAGCCTTTTGGCTTTAACCTATTCTAGAAATAGCCATGAAATCTGGGTCTGGATCAGAGTGCTTACTTTGGGCACATCATTTGTATTTTCAGTTCCACTTTGGAAGGAGGAGTGATGTTTTTCTGAGCTAACATTGTACACATCTGTAGAAAAACAGTATTTTGAAGGTAGCAGTGGAATGGCATGTTGTCACAGAATAAGGAATTACTGCTATATAAAGACTAAATATAGGAAGAAAGTCAACAAAGCATTTCACAGAGAACAGTGATCTGACTGCTTGAGCTTAAAGAAATGGAGTGTATATAATGTATGCAGTAAAACAGTTATTCATATTATGCAAAGTCTTAGTTAACTGTGTGTAACGCATGAGAACTACTACTACTGGGTTTTGCGCAGGATGGGGCTGATTCTGTGGGTTTAAGTACTTTATAGGATTGTGCTTAGATCTAGTGTCTGCAGGACTGACTGTTACATTCTGAACGCCAAGGACAAAACCTGTGGTTCAGCTAACTTGCAGGAAAACTATCTGTTAAATGACCACTTAAGTTCACAAGGCAAAAATGAACTTTTATCAGTATTCCATAGTAAATACAATGTCATGAACATACTTGCATATGTTTTGGGTTTTATTTAAAACAAAAAGGCTTACCTGTCTACCCCACAGTCCATGCAGTATTCTCAAAACAGCTACTTGTTTAACTTTTCCTTTTTTTTTTTTTAATTTTTATTTTCTTTTGTGGCTAGAGAATTACCTGTCTCATCAACACTACATCCTAATCAGTAAAAGAAATACATCCCACGTGCATATTTGTTACACTTACACCCTCTTAAATGCTAGCAAAGGACATTAGCTCTAAAGGTTTGGTATGTCTGTCAATTTACACTGCGGTACCTGTTAAGCATCACAGATAAAGACATATTTGCTTATGTTAAAGCCTGGGAAATCATGTGAACGCAGTGGTATGGAGGAAGAATCCCACCATATAGAAAGTGGTGTATCTTGTGAAGAGCAGCTGACATAATTGGAATGCAAGTATGGATGTTGCCAGTATTTGACATACTATCACTTGGAAATCAGTTTTAACAACCAATTCACCTTATTTGCCCAGACATTCAGATACTTGTTTCATATTTCAGAGGTAGTGCCTGAAACTATAGTCCCACTAATTGCTTTGAGTTTCTCAGGAAGAGAAACAGCTGTTGGAATTCAAGAACAAAGGTCACAAAAGCCCCAGGTTTCTTGGCTGGCAATGCTTCCTACCAAGTTGCCTGCCCAGATTTTCTTCACAGGTATTAACTACTTGCCAGTTTCAGCTCAAACTGTTTCATATGCAGCTTTATGCTGAATACTGTCTAGTTGCTGGAGCCGGTTAATAATTGAAAATAATATTTTGAAGCATTCCTGTTAGAACTGAAAAATCAATTTACTGTTTCTCTCCAGTGGTTACAACCTATCACTAGGTTACTCTTGCCATGCCAGGGTAATTTGCCCAAACCTGTCACATCTCTTCATGTAAAGTAAATTGGTCACCCATTTATTTTGCTGTCCTTCTGATTCTTCAGTATCAACTTTCAGTCTAATAGGCTATTTCAATTTATACTTCTATTTAAAATAGACAAACATCCCTCTTCCAGTTTAACGCAAGCAATGCCTGCAAACTATTAAAATCTTCCAGTATGCAGTCAAGACTTCCGCTTTTAATTGCTGGTTGACAAATGAATCCACAGTGTATGGCCTATTTATGGTGCTCATAAAAATGCTCCCATATTAAAAAAAAATATTGCCCAGACTTCCCCTAGAAGAGATATTTTCCCACAGTCAGTACAGTGTCTGCTGTACAGATTGATTTTTTTCTTAAAATAAAAATATGATTAAGTTTATGGAGGCAAAGAGAGAGCAGACATAGCTGCAGAATTAAGTATTGAACTGGGGTTTGTATTTTTGTAGTGCTGGTTTCCAGGTGAGCTCATGGGTTTCCTCAGGGAAGGACAATTTTCAAGGCATCTAGAAATAACCTTGTGAGCCTAGCTCAGCACAAGCAACTGTCTGGATACACAGGCATGTGCTAACGGGGAAAAAAATTATCCCGACTGTGGGAAGAACCAGGCATTACTTGGCTGTATACAACTCCCATCTGATCTTTCCTGGGGACATGAACAGTGCTTAGAATAGCTTTGGGAGGACCTGCTACTCAGTCACATATTTTATATCCCTTATCTAAAAACCAACCTGGAGCATATGTTTAAACACTTAGCTGTGCAAGCAGCCCTATCATCTCTTGAAGTTTAAGGGGGCTACCCTTGATCTTAAGTGCCTTCCTGGACTGGAGCCTTAGCAAGCAATGAGAATGTCTTGTATGGAAAGTTGGTACGTTCTTCCACAACATAGTATAAAGTTGGCTGCCATCACCCCTTCCCCGCTGCTCGAGTCTCGCGGGAGGTCCGGTCTCCCTGTGCCCAGAGGTGTTGAGCCTACTGTCATTTCGGGACCTGGGACTCAGGTCACCCAGCTCTGCCCCTTTGACACCTCAGGCAGTTCAGGATGCAGAATTCCAGCTGCTCAGGAAGCGGTGGTGAAAACGTTTTCACTGTTTAAACAGCAAGAGCTGCTGCACTGGAAGTGCTGGGAAAGCTTTGCTCGGATGAAATATCTGTCTCTCTTTACTGCCTGTAAACTGCAGGATCCTAAGTGTTTTTCTCATAAGTCACTCCATCTATGAGATGTGTAGTACAGGTGAATATGGCTGTACTTTCCCCGTTTGCCCACAAGATAAGAGAATTTAAGTTAATTTTCCATAACCTCAGTAAGCTTAAATGAATGCGGTCTGCCACCCCAAGTTAATCAGCTATGCCTGAGATGTGACAATTTTGTGTGCAGAAATATCCTTCATACAAGTTGTTTCTGTGTGCTGGAAACATTAATATGTATTTTGTTTAACAGAAAGAAGAATGAAACATAAAGCACATAGCCCTTTCACAGCTGCTTAATGCAGCTATGATTGATGTACCCCTCTGTGGTCTCGTACCTGAACCGTATGGAACAATGAAGAGTAAATATTCCTAGCGGTACGTCAATGCTGCTTTAGGGTCTGCTTTCATATTTGTTTAGATTAGCTAACACTGACAAATTATTACAGCCTATTTGCTTGCGAAAACACACTTTCTTAGTACATTCACATATTACAATATTAAAAAACCCCAGCAGCTTACACAGCACCCTTAGAGACTGCGCTGACTGTAAAGCCGGGATCTGTGACAATTCAGCATTTGCTGCAGTTGTAACATCTTTTGAATACATAACAATGACTGCTTGTTCATGGTGCCATTAGTCTGTTCACTAAAATTTACCCCAGACAGGCACATGGTTTACACATACGGTGACTATAAGTTTTCAAAGCAGTAACATTACCTGCAAGACATTTTCTAAATCACTGCTGTTGCTACTGTCAGATGCCAGCTCTTTCCCTGCATATTTTCTTTGCTTTTCAACACCCAAGTATAAATACAGAGTAACAGTATAAACACACGCCCATACCTGGATAAGGAATCTTTCCATATGTAACAATTTCATACAGGAGAATCCCAAATGACCACACATCGGATTTAATAGTGAAAGATCCATAGTTAATTGCCTCTGGTGCTGTCCACTTAATAGGGAATTTTGCACCTACAAAAAAGTATAGTCTCAATCAGTCAAAGGCAAATTTAAACACTCGATACCAAGTCACTAAAAGGTCTTAAACGACTTGCCTATGATACCCCTAAACTAGCAAAGTCACCAGCAACTCCTTCTGTCCAAGAGTTACCAGCAGAGATGTGCTGCAGGATGCACGTCGCCACACTGCATGTCCCGTGGCAGGGGTGCAAATAAGATGCCAAAAGTTACACGGCAGCTTTTGACTCTTGGGGATGGTGAATTTCTGCTAAAACTACAGTCACCATTTTCCCTTCTGCCCAGTGGTCAGGCAACAATCTTACAATTCCCATCACCTGGAACTTCGCAAGACTTTAACTGACTTTTCCTATTTTAAAGAAAGTTTGTCTAGCTTCAACATACACTTTAATGCATTTCACAGTCAGCCATAGGTGCAAAAGCAGTAGCAAGTCATATCTTAAAAAGTCGTATCTTAAAATACTGTCTTTCATGTCTAATTAACTGATTCCAGAAAATCCATATAAAAGCAAACTCCTTCCAGTTAAATAAGAAAAGTTCAAGCAGCCTTTGTTGGGGAATATGACATTAGCTCTTCAGACAACGAAGAGGAATACAAGCAGATTCTCTCTATGCCCTTTTTAGCCTGCTCTATCATTCTGGCACAAAATACCAGGTAAGCTAGGAAACTTTTCTGAATGGCAGAAAACACATCAAAGAAATTTGTCATAAAGAATTTATAACCTGAAAGGTTCATTTAATCAATACACAATGTCCAGAGCTAGCTAAAAACCACAGCTATGGGTTCTCTACCTCTGAAAACTGCTTAATCAGACCCTTCCCTCTGATCTACTGAATTACTGTTACCCAGTGACTGCTGAATAGCTCATCTTCCTTTAATCTCAACTGTAGTGCATTGTTCTCTTTCTTCCTCATACCTTAGTTCTTCCCCTATCGTCCTACATTACCATCCAGACTGTGTGAAAATATGAGGTAGTGTCTCTAAAACGAGAGGCGGAAAGCCAGCCAACAAACCTGCTCCAAAAAGTTACCCTAATGCAATCTGTGCATGGAAGCATAAATAAAATTTTTTCACTTCAACAAACTATGCACTTCTTGAAAGGATACTTGACAACATTAGCAAAACACATGTGGCAAAACCCAGACAAATATCTTTAACAGTATGATTTCCCCTCTTGCCAGTCCTGACCCCACTGCGGTGTTACCTCCCGCCCGTGCACTGAACAGGGACATGACCCAGCCTTCCAGTGTCCCTACACGTAGCAGCAATGCTGCTGAACACGCAAATCAAGGCTGCAGCTCCTAAAGCAGCTTCAAAAGATAACCAGTTCTGCTAAAGGTTTTCTTGTTACCAGCAACTACACCTGCAAGGGCTCCTTCCTTTCCCTAAGTGAAAGGAGGTGCTTATGGCACTTAAGGATGTGAAGAGAAAATAAGATCATATTTTCTTGGCATTTAATTCAGTGGGATGGAAGCTGTGGGTGTGCAATTAATTTGTTCAATTTAGAAAAAATTGCGTGCAGTTAAGTACTCTCAATTTTCTTTGTTCTTCAAATTTATTTAAAATAAAATTTTCAAAAAGTCTGGGGAGCACAGAAAGGTTATTTGTTTCCTTATTCTTTTTAAAAGTTGTTGGCTTTAGAACGCTGCCTCTAGGAAGTTCTTACGGCGTTTTCTGTCCTCGGTGACCATGTTATTGTTAGATACAGCCTCAAAGCCTCCCAGAGGCTGAAGTTTTAAAGACAAAAATAAAAATACATACCTTCCCTTGCTGTATATTCATTGTCTTCGATTACTCGTGCTAGTCCAAAATCAGCAATTTTGCACATCAGTAAGTCCGAAACCAGAACATTCGCTGCTCTCAAATCTCGATGGATATAATTTTTTCTTTCTATGTATGCCATCCCTTCTGCAATCTGTAACAAAAGAAACAACTATTTTGATATTTCAACACCACACAACACTATCAGCAGGTCTGAGCTCTCTGTTCTTTCAATGTACCAGCAAAGCCACATCCATTTATTCATTACCAGTGTCTTTGGAGCAATTTTTACATGGAAGCAAGGAAAGGGTGATTAACTTTCTGGAAAACTTATGTGTAGATCCAGTCCTGCAAAACTCTACTTACAGTAGCAGCTTCAAAAGAATTGTTTGGGTGACTGACAGTTGGCAGGATTAGAGATATGTATTAGAGACATTTCCTGAAACAAAATCTTAATTAAAATGTTCCTAAGATTTCTACTAAAATATTCTCTTCCCCAAATTATTAACCAGTTTATTTTCCAAATACTAAGAAAATGGAAGGAATTAATAAGTTAAACAAGATACAGATGTTCTTTTAAGGACTGATGAAGCAACAGTGCAGACAGAGTTAAAAAAACCCCAACAACTTTCTATTTACACAGTATAGGCCTGGACAATCAGGAAACAATTACTAAGAGAGGGCAAACAACTTTATTTTTATTTTCTTCTACAACAACATGTACCTGTTCATACACGAGGAGTGTTTGGGAACCACCAGCTCTCAGATACTATCACAAGTAAATTTAATTTGTATTTCAGCAGCCCAAATTAATTTCCAAACCAAATTAAAGATGATTAATGTCCTCAAAATATGCACTGGGGATGATTTTTTTCAGTATTTGCCCAGACTAACTTCCCCCCCGCCCTGCCCAAGAAAAACATTTTACTTTTCAGAAAAAAAAGAAACTGAAAGAATAGTTTCTAAAGTCGGAGCAATGAAACTGATGTGTAGATCATATTCTGTCCAAAAGTTTAGGAGGAGCTAGGAAAAAAGAAAAATAAACCCCGTGCTTGTGAGCTGTCAGTTTTTCTCTCCCTTGTAAGACTCTGGTGGTGGGTCATTCCCAGGCAAGGCCCACGGTCCACCTGGGCTGCAGGTACCTCTCCAGGATGTCTGTGGGTGGGTGACAGACAGCTCGCTCTTGGCCACATGCTTTGGGGAACGCACAAGCTCTCAGATTCGCTAATGAAGCAGCAGCAAAGCAGGAAGGGTCCTTCTCCGGTGCCAGTCCCCAGCACACTCATACGCGGGCTCTTTCTCTCCACCTCAGGAGAAGACAAGTGCAGGGATCCCTTCTCAGCGCCAAAGGTGCTCATTTCAGCCTTGCAGGAAAGCAGGCAGGAGCACCTGACCAAATTTTAAGAAAACATTAACATCACTTCTGCTTATCCATTTTTAAAAAGTCCCTGAGGGGTACTGCGAAGGTGCACATTGCCACCACTTACAACACAAAACCACACGGTCTTCGTTCCTCTTTTTTGGTTTAGGCAATGGAAAAATAGAGCCACTTGCACTCCCACCTCCTTCCACTGCGAACCTCCTCTTACAAACCAATACGTTCTTCAGAGCAGAGTGTTACACTGCCCTTGTACAACACGGGGGGGTTCTCGCACTAAACCAGAAAGAAACTCTGATGATGAGGAGAATGACGAACACCTGCATTTCACATTTTCTAGAAATAAGTAAGACGTTTTATAATGAAGGAAGCAGCTACTAGTGAATAATTGCCACAGAGAGTCTTACTAGAGACTTACAGACAAAATAGAAAAGTAGTATTTGATTAGAGCCTGCTCTGCCTCTCTCTCCTTCCCATGTGGTTACTTGGGTTTGGGAAGGAATGAGAGATGAAAGGGAAGGTTTTGCTGTAAGATCAATGCTGAGATTGGACTGGCCAGCTTGGCAGATATGACCAAAATGCAGACAGGCCCACTAACATCACGAAAAATACATCAACCATCACAAAGGAATCAACTTTCCTCCTACTTCCCCACACAGATTTAACATTTGGGTGAACTGCTGGCTGGGGAATGAAGAACCACTTCACGAAAAGAGACATTTGTGATAGCTATATTTAGTTTCCAAGTCCAACCAGGCAAAGCCATTGAAAAAAACCATCTTATTTCCTCTTATTTGTGCCAGACTCACTGAAGTCATCATCTGATTAGTCACAAATGAAGAATGTGTCATCAAACGATCCATTACGTCTTCAGCAAATACAAACTACATTTCCGTGAAATTCCAGGACAATGCTTTTGACTGCATTGAATCAGAGAAACTCAAAGCAGCCACGTATGTGTAAGCATTTGGGCATGCAAAAAATTGGCAAGTAGGAAAAGAATAATGGGCAAGGAATTTTGAATGGGAGAAGGAGGGGAAACACAGCAAGTGGACAACTGAATTCACACGTCTGGTCACGTTAAACCTTTGCTTGTGGGAAAAGAAAAAAAAAAAAGAGGATTTTTTGATCAAGGGAATGGGTGCCAGAGCCCATGTGATAACTCTTTATGATAATTGTTGGGTTTTCATTGCGAAATTATATGTTAAAGGTAGAGAAATTCATGGGAACAAAAGAAAATTAAAGCCTTTTGCCCCCTCTTGTAATGATCATTGGTACCTGTCAAGACTGTTCGGCTACATGTAACTACTACTCAGGAGCAGGATGGGAAAGCTAATTTGGGCTTCTGGAATATATTTTGTGGTCTTTAAGAGAGGATTCTGCCTACACTGCACAAGTGTTACTACCAGGAAGGGAGCAGTTTCCCCTTCAACTGTAATGAACTACTGACACGCTTCTAGAAATACCCAAGTTAAATCCTTTTAAAAACAACCAACCAACAAATCTCTAAATGCTAGGAACTATGCACCCAGGGTAAGAATGGAAGAAAAGTCTTCTGGAAGAAATAAATCACTCCACGAGACAGCCTCTGTACTGTAAAGCTTCAGTCACATGATAAATGAATGACTCAGAGCCACAGTTCTGCAGACAGCTCTCACCCATTTGGGACGTGATTTCAGCTGGCAGTGCTCTTTCCTCTCTGTTTCTGCTCTTTCTACCTGTAAACTAGGGTAATTACTTAACTTTCTGGAACACTTGTGGGTCATTTCACAAACAGGTATAAAACTCTTTCAAAATCCTGAAAGAAAGTGGTAGCAAAAGTGTGGCGCGTAGGATGTTGCTTTGAAAACACGCATTCCCTACTTTGTGACCCATTCTGTTAGCTTTTGAAGGTGTTCGGGGAAAAAGGCAAAAGCATCAGAGGACTTTGAAGTACAGAGGGGAGAACCTACTGTCACAGAAAAGCTACACCTTCTGAAAAGCAAAAGCACTTGGTCACAACTCAAAGACTTCCTTGGTGAGATGTCACAGCTGACATTAAACAGCACGTAGAGGGACGGGCAGTTCTGCGCTTTTTTTTTCAAAAGTTGAAACTCAGCTGTTTTAATTTTTTTTTTTTTCTGCAAAACCAGAGAACTTCTGGATTCCTTTATAGCTTCATTTTTCAACTCAAAGACATGCTTGATTTCAACTTCCATTCCAAAGGTCTGTGATCCTCCTTTGCAAGAGTTATTTCAAACAAGGCATGTTTCACACACAGTTTGCAATGCTGTTTCTTCATGCAGAGAGGGGGTTATGGCAACACGTGTAATGGATTCTGCTTGTGCATTTCTAGGCTGTATGTAAAAATGTGGAATGCTAAAGAGGCCAGATGGGTTTGCGTAGGGTCAGCCTGATAGGATGTTTTTACGTCATGCTGAGAATGCATTATATCATGTTGAGAAGGAAAATTAAGTAACAGGGATCATGACACAGAGTGAAAGGAATGAAAGAATAGCAAAATATGAAGTTTTTTCTTACTAGGAAAGCAAGTTTTAAACAACCTGGAGGGCTGACAGGTACAACCTCATGGGAAAAAAGTCTCAGGAACAACCAACACCATCAAAAAACGCCAGAAATTACAAGTGGAAGGGCAAATCACACTTATTATGAAGACAGTGCCTGATGAGAAAAAATTAGAATAGAATAGAATAGAATAGAATAGAATAGAATAGAATAGAATAGAATAGAATAGAATAGACTATTTCAGTTGGAAGGGACCTACAATGATCATCAGGCTGCCTGGCCTGCCTGACACTCCAGGGCTGACCAAAAGTTAAAGCATGCTGTTAAGGACATTGTCCAAATGCCTCTTAAACACTTCCAGGCTTGGGGCATCGACCACCTGTCAATGGAAGCCTGTTCCAGTGTTTGACCACCCTCTCGGTAAAGAAATGCTTCCTAATGTCCAGTCTAAACCTCCCCTGGTGCAGCTTTGAACCATTCCCACACGTCCTATCACTGGATACCAGGGAGAAGAGCTCAGCACCTCCCTCTCCACTTCCCCTCCTCAGGAAGCTGTAGAGAGCAATGAGGTTGCCCCTCAGCCTCCTTTTCTCCGAACTAGACAAGCCCAAAGTCCTCAGCCGCTCCTCATAGGATGTGCCTTCCAGCCCTTTCACCAGCTTTGTTGCCCTCCTCTGGATGCATTCAAGGACCTTCACAACCTTCTTAAATTGTGGGGCCCAGAACTGCACACAGTACTCACGGTGAGGCTGCACCAACACTGAATACAGCAGGATAATCACTTCTTTGACCGGCTGGTTATGCTGCGTTTGATGCACCCCAGGATGCGGTTTGCCCTCTTGGCTGCCCAGGCACGCTGCTGACTTCATATTGAGCCTGCTGTCGACCAGCACCCTGAGGTCCCTTTCTGCAAGGCTGCTCTCCAGCCACTCCTCTCCCAATTTATATTTGTGCCTGGCATTATTCTGTCCTAGGTGCAGAATCCGGCATTTGGACTTGTTAAATTTCATCCCATTAATCACAGCCCTATGCTCCAATCTATCTAGATCCCTCTGCAAGGCCTCCTGTCCCTCAAGAGAGTCAACAGCACCTCCCAGTTTCGTATCATCTGCAAACTTGCTAATGGTGCATTCAACTCCTGCATCCAGATCATTGATAAATATATTGAACAGAACTGGCCCTAGGATTGAGCCCTGAGGAACGCCGCTGGTGACTGGTCACATTTGTGTTGACAGATGTGGCTTTTTACTCTTTTCAGGATCCATACTATAAAACTACACATGAAACCGCAGGCAGTAAAAGGCAGGGATTCGTGCATAAAGGCAGCTTCAAAATTCCCTCTGTATTGCTGCTGCCTGCAAGACAAGCGGGGCTGAACCACTGCACTCGCTCCCTGGGGCTGGGATGCTGCCCCTGAGGGTCCAGCCGTGAGCAGGACACCCTGGCCACATCCCTCGGGGGGTGGGGGACGGTGGCCTCAGAGCTGCTCTCAGCTGCCCACCAGCTCAGGCCCAGGCCTTGGTGGGATGCTCCTGCCAAAGCAGGTAAAGCAGCCTGAAAACCAGACTGGAAATGAATCCAAAGTACTTAGGGTGGGAGGGAGCATCCTGCTGGTGAAGTTTAAGCAGAGGAAATAATGGAGCATATCCTGAGGTTCACACTGCCTTAAATTTGGTAATTCTCAGTTCCTAGGGAAGAGCCTCACTAAAAACAGTCTGCAGTTTTGAAAGGTTTGAAGCAACATGTGTTATTGATCTGGACAAGATTGTCTTTGGCCTGGGATTAACCGAAACCAGGTTCCTTTCAATAATGTCCAGATGCATAAGAAAATAAAATATACTTCTTGATCACAGAGTTTTCAAAAAGAGAGTTCATCTTCACGTGACTCTCTGTCTATGATGAGGGTGTAGACCCTTTGTATCTGGCAACTGAAAACTGTTGCAAAATAGCCACATTTTAATCTTCAAGTGATATATCAGTGTAATACCAATTTTCAGTTTGCGGCAGTGCTTATCCTAAAGGTGAAGTCAGGAAAGGCTGCAAAACAAAAATGTATTCTTCTTGCTCCAGTCAAGCAGCTATGTAGTCAAAGCAGACCACAGGGAAAAAAAGGATTATTAAAGTAATGTATATAATTATGCACTGGAACATTAGAGGGTATCATTAAAAATGAAAGAAACCTGAAAAGGAATATGGCAAGACCGCAGTGGAAATCTCCCAATGCCAATAAGAGTTAAAATTAATTCTGATTTACAACTTTCCCGTTTCCCCTTAAAAAAGAGAAGAGAGAGAGGGATTAAAGCACTGCATCAAAAATCTCTATTCATTTTATTCTAAGTTTATTATAATTTTAATTTGTAGCCTTAGAAGGCAGAAAGAAGAGGATGAGAGTTGCCAATGAAGTTGTAGAACATAGAAGAATTAATGAAAGTATCAGCGCTGCACAGGAAAGAAGAAAGACTGTTTTTGTGACAAAGCTTTGACCAGTTTGAACGGTATGACATGGGTATGTTCAGTAACAACTGATATCACTTTCCTAACCACAGCCACCCTGCATGTGTGCGCTACACGGTAGTTGATGGATTTGCGTAAGAAGCAGGAAGAGTTTACACATGCAAAAGGTTCACTGAATTTGCGTCACACATTTCCAGCAGGTCTCAAGCAGAAGCAAGTATGATTTCAAGAACTGTGAAACAAAGAATCGGGAGCTCTTTGGGTAAACCACCTCTGGGGCAAGACGAAAACCAGCTAGTAAAATCCAGAGTTTGCCAGTCACTTTAGTGCTGAAGGAGCTAGACTGTTGCCTGTAGATGACCAAGGGGAATGTGGGCAACGTCCATGCGGACTGTCTTGGCCTGCTGCATTAGCAAGATTTGGCAGTATAGCTCATGGACAAAACGATGAAATTTGCTTACCCTCCAACTCGTAACTGGGAACCAACAGCACCTTTGGGTTCCCTGAGCCCGCTGGCTGAGCTGTCGGGCAGAAGTCCCAGGAAGGGGAACCGCTTGTCAACCATGTCAGCTAATGCCTGCCAGATGTACGGCAGTTGTGAGACCAGCTGATGAGGTTGCCATGCTGCTGACCCGCTCACCAGCAGTGGTCATGCAGGCTGGGAAATGGGGTCAGATTTTGATTTCTCCATATTCCTGGCTGTTTCTGGCACGTCTGACATACTGACGATTTTGCTGACTTTTACAGGAGACGCCGAAGCTCTGCTCTGTACTGAAGCAGGTAGTATGTACTTGAAATATGTTTGCAGAACTCGGCTTCCTTTAAAACATACCCCTTTCAGAGCCTTCTAGCATTCATCTCTAGTGGCCAAAATCATATTTGCCAGGGCATAGCTAACACTAGATTTCCCCAGCCCCTACTCATATGCACTAATTAAAACACAAAAGAGAAACTTCAGCTCTTTCAAAAGGCAGATTGTTTTAGAAATTGAGCTGGACCGCCTTCCTAGCAAGCGTTTTCTTGCCATGTTTTCTACAAGCCTAATTTCATAAACTGTGATTGTTAATACAGCAAAACACCCCATAAAAATCCTGAATCCACAGCTGTATGCTAAAGTAGTCACTAGATGTAAGTGTAACTAAGTAGAATCACAGAATCATAGAATGGTTTGGGTTGGAAGGGACCTTTAGAGGTCATCTAGTTCAACCCCCCTGCAGTGAGCAGGGACATCTTCAACTAGATCAGGTTGCTCAGAGCCCCATCCAGCCTGAGCTTGAACATTTCCAGGGATGGGGCATCTACCAGCTCTCTGGGCAACCTGTTCCAGTGTTTCACCACCCTCATCATAAAACATTTCTTCCTTACATCTAGTCTGAATCTACCCTCTTTTAGTTTAAAACCATTACCCCTTGTCCTATCACTACAGGCCCTGCTGAAAAGTCTGTCCCCAGTACTCAGCTATCACCGTCAAAAATGTCAATCAGTGAGTGTGGATGTTAAGCAAACAAAACAGCAAAATCAGTATAGCAGAGTAGGAGTATATTTGATTACTTGCTTGAAAAATGCTATCTTTTTAAAAGGTGTTTATTTCACCAGGGGGAGTAGTCCTTACTTTTCTTTTGGCAAAATCAGAACGTTTCACCCCTTGCAAATGCAGATTTCTTTCAAGACTGTTCAAGGCAAAGGCATTACGAAGTCAGCGAGTGGAGCGCTAACAGCAGTCTGGCAATAGAAACACCAACCCACAGCACTCTTCAACACCACTTGGAAAATGGGCTTCAGCTGGGGGTTCACGTTCAACTACCTGCACTACATTCTTCAGGTATCTGATAGTCACAGAGACCACATCCTCCCCTCCCTTTCTCTCATTCCCGGTCCCTCCTTATCTGACAAGGCCATTGTAAGGTGGCAAAGTCCATTCCTCTGGATAAAAAGGCAACATACTAAGTGGAACCTCTTCTTGCCCATTTTCTTCCTGCTGTATCACAAGTCCATTGCTAACATACCCTTCTGCAATGGGTCGGGTTCTTTCGGCAAGTTTTCTTGCAACAGACATCTTGTGTGCACACGTGTGGATGGAAGTCAGCCAGCTGCGTAGCATGGTTGGGAGCAGGCCAGCCTTGTGCAACATTGCAGATGCATGAGGGGAAAAACAAGCCAATCCTCAGCTACCATTTGCTGCATTTTTAGTCTTTCTGAGAAGCTGAGATAGTCTGGTAAAATGCCTTGCCAGAATGGTGTCATTAGACAGTCATGAAGGGCTCAAGTGTGTGTCCACCAAGGCAAAAAAATATGCCTCATCTTATTTAAGTAGTTCACCATGAGCTTCCTTCCATGCTTTTTTTTTTTTTAACCTCTTCTGAAACATAGCTCTGCAAATTTCTTTCCCTTTGGGCTGTACAGAAGGGTTAACGTCACTGCTGTAAGAATAAATTAGTGTTCCATTTGTACAAACCAGAGTCATACCAAAAATACTAGACACATTTTTGTTCTCCTTTATATACAGCCTACATTCTGGAAAAGTGTGATCCATAGGTCTGCAGTAAAATTACCATTACCTTAGCAGCAGGCCAACAGAGTTTGAAAATATTTTTGACTGTCTTTTGCCCTAAAGACTCATAAATTAACATTCAGACTGTCAGAGTTAGGGAAGACCAGTGGAACATCTGTGTTGGTCACAGGGAAATCTCCGGTCTGAGAACCACATGCAGCCTGCAAGTCTATTCAACACAGTCCTGTTATTACCCAGTGGCATTAAGGGCTCTTTACAAATATGCTCAAAACCCCTACAAATTCTTTCCATAAGAAAAATCCCAGTATTTCTGTTCCAAAGTTTTGTTTGGGCTGCAGCTAGAAATCCTCAGAGACGCCTTCCTGAACATCCCTTTAAGATCACTCTGCAACCCAGTGCATGGCTTGCTCTCAGGAATTTCTATTGATAGTCTACATCTTAGGTGAAGTGAGGGACTTTTCATATCGCATGTGCTGCACAAGGTCCTGCCCTCTGAGGCCAAGTGCAGGAACTGGCTCTGAGAGGTTGCTGTCAGACCGGGGTGACAAGTGATGTCCATTTCAAGTGACCCAACCTTCAAAGCTTTGTAAACGGCAGTCGCTGATCCCTGTCATCTTGGAAGTGATTTACTCAAGTTGTACACAGTTAGAGTTGCTCTCTAGTTCGTTAAGCTTTTTAAGCCTTAAATTTCTGAAAACACAATATTAATTTAAAATGAACACAACATCCCTAACTCCAATAAAAAACTCTGCTATGAAACCACATATGCTTTCCTCTCCACATCCTGGGTCTCCTTTCATATCACTGCTCACAGATGTTCTTCTCTCCTTTGAATTTTACACACTATTTTCAAAGCTACATTTTTTTTTCTGCCCACTGTTATTCATCTCTCCAGACCATGACCTGGAATCCAGCAGGTTTTCCACATCTACAAGGCTTTTGCCCCACTAAATTCTCAAGGGCAAGTTACCCAAAGAGTTCAGAAAACTTAGAAAGCCTGTAGCTACACTGAACCAACAATTACAGCAAAACCAGCTCCTGAGTTGAATCTATGTTAAATAAAAAAATCTATATTTGATATATTGAACATCTCTATAACAATATGTGACATATAACATACCATAGAATAGAATAGTTCCAGTTGGAAAGGACCTCCAATGATCATCTAGTCCAACTGCTTGACCACTTCAAGCCACTTTAACCAAAAGTTAAAGCATGTTGTTAAGAGCATTGTCCAAATGCCTCTTAAACACTGCCAGGGCATCGACCAGCTCTCTAGGAAGCCTGTTCCAGTGTTTGACCACCCTCTCAGTAAAGAAACATTTCCTAATATCTAATCTTATTTTTATTTATATAGCGATAGTTATATAAAACAATTATATAATATTCTTATAGTGAATTTTTGGTATAAATCCCTAATGTTCTATTATGTCTTTTTATAGTTTTCTCACCTTTCCTCATGAATTGTAACAAGTTAGTGTAATAGGGTACAACAGTCTGTAAACTCTAATGCATAATAAAAACACAAAAAGATTGGTGAAACAATAACCTACCAGAAATGTCTTCATTACCTATTAGTAACATGAACCACAACTTGCAAAAGCACAATTCTTACTCTATTTTCTTATATGCCTCCCTGGACAACCACTGGCAACTGTCCGAGGCGAAACACAGGGCTCCAGGCACATTTCATCCAGGCTTTGACACACAAATCACTCTGGGGTCTCTCTCTACAGATTGCATTTATGACATGGGATAACTTGTACATTTTGAAACAATCACCTCGGTTCATTAATCAGATTCTAGTACCTGAATCATCATTTGATTAGATTTCATTTATTTCACAGCAATTTACATAAGAATTTGAAACCAACAATAGTCCCTTGAGGTTAAGAGAAGTTTGACCAATTGACCTAACTTAAGAAGTAAAAATGACACATTTATTAACACTGAAGGAATCTCATGAGCACAAACTCACAAACCTGTACTTACGCTTTCAACTCACAGCCGCTCGAATTGAAAGCAGCCTTTCCACAAAGGAAAGCAGCTGCGTACCACTGCCATGTAAGCATGTCACCAGCAGTATCTAAGAGCTAAGCCTAACTTCACATAATCCCTTTGAAACCTCTTTTATCTATTCCCTCCTTTCAAGTAACCTTATTTACTCATACCAAAACTTATTTGAAAATTAAATTATTTTTTAATGCAAAAAAGTTAGAATAAAGTTGCCCAGCATAAGTTTCAGACTCAGAGAGAAATAAAGCCCATTAATTTTTAGCATATTTCTTAAAATGTACCTGAGCAGAGAAGTCGATTAGCTTTGGAAGCAACAATTTACTTCCTTCATCACTCTTCAGAAAATCCAGCAAACTTCCTGTCACAACAGAGAAAGACTAAGTCAGTGCAGCTTATTACCAAAATAAAGTTCACGCCAGGTGCCCAATTTTCTGGATCACAAAATTTTTGCAGCAAAACGTTTTGATGTGTTTTCAAGTTGACTACAGTAAAGCAGTCTCTTTACATGATTTAACAACAGTAACATCCAAGTCAGCATGTCAGGCATCCACTCCCGGGTGCAGAAAACTCCCACCAGATCATACCTTAGTTCAGTGGTGTTGAGTTTGGTAAGTACCCTAGTCTACGGACTATCAGGAAAGCTGTCTAGGAGAATCACACGTATCAGTCCTTTCCAAGTCATAAAGAATAAGTGGCTCAACACTTGTGTATGAAGTTATCATCAGAATTGCTTGAAAATAGAACAAAAAAAGAAAAACTACCACCCGAGACAATTTGAGAAGGAAACCTCACTTATTTTGTGTAGTAGTGCTCTAATAAAGGCTGTCCTTTTCTAATAGTACAGCCGTCCTTGCAGGACCACTCATCACTCAGCCTATTACACACATATTTATCAATTCAAGGGCCACATAAGGCAATTTCTAAGGTTTGTTTCGTTTTTAACCAGGCACAAAAGTTAGGTACAGAGCCCAAAGGAACCAGAGCTGTTTTGGGGGTTATGCTCTGCATCTGAAACAATTAAAAATGCTACATTTAAGAAAACTGTAAAAATAGTTTATTTCACAAATGCAGCAATGAATCATGAAATTAAAACCTCAACCCTCCTCTAGGATATGTGCTCCTTCACTTTATATCCGAGCATTCAAAAGAATAATTCTAAAATCCCAAGTTTTCCTTTTATTTATTCCTTCCTTTTTAAAGAAAGGGGACTGATTTATGAGAAGCAGAAGAGTTTACTAAAACATTGCTTACAGATCCAACGTTGTTCTCACCTTTAGCCATGAATTCTGTTATAATATAAATAGGTTCTTCTTTGGTCACTACAGCATAAAGCCTAACGAGCTTATCATGCTGAAGTGTTTTCATGAGGTTAGCTTCCTCCAGAAAGGCTTGCACAGACATCGTTCCAGGCTTCAGAGTCTTCACGGCCACTTTTGTACTGTTATGATAATAACCTAAAAGGAGGGAATACGATCAGTGCACTTGAAGTCACTCTGTGCCCCGACTAGTAGGAATTTCTAAAGCAGGTGAGGTTGGATTCCAGTAATAGCTAAGAGCCTGAGAGCAAGTGCCAGATGTAGCACAAATATTTATGTTAGAATTCCTTTTTATTTTGCAACTGTTACAACATTGCAGTGAAAAAAAATCCGTTCCCTATTTTTAGAAATCAGTTATCTGAAAAAAAATAAAGCAAATTATCTTACTTCATACCAAGTTTTCATTTACAAGTAGCCCATAAATATTTAAACAGTCAAGAGATGTTTTAATGAATGTCCACATAAATTGTCTCAGAATCTAATAGAGTCCGTGGATTGCTTGCAAGATTCTGAAGCATCTTTAAATACCATGATTATAACCATTTCACGCATGCCAGTCCCATGCTTATAATCCTTTCTGTAACCCTCAGTGCTCAAAACAGAGCATTACAAAGTGCAATCAAATGAGGATTCTCATGACCAACAAAGATACGCTGCCACAACTGCAATCCTGAGCGTTCACAGCAAGATTTAAAATGTGATAACTTCTTATCACACAGCCCATGCCAAGAGTGGAGGAGACTGTGGCTGTTTCATTTCTCTGTTTATCAAACCTTCTAATGTAATACTCTAATTATATAAAAAGCAACTATGAGTAAAGAGAAAAGCAGTGAATTATTTTCTGCTTTAATGTTTTCCAAACATAAATTAAATGTTAAAATAACATTTAAAAAACAGAGTAGCAAGCACTGATCCTAAAGTTTATCTTGTGCAGTCATTTAATTTGAAAAATAAAAGAAATAAAAGAGAGAGAGAGAAAGAGGGATATAAATGCAACTCTCGTCCCCCACCACACCCATTTCAACATTGCAAAAGTATTTCTCAGAAGAGGTAAAACTTTCAAGACCCAATGAGATAGCCTCATTTCCTTATTCAGCAATGATCCAGACAGTATTACCACAATGGATACACCTCTAAATTAGAGTCCACAGTTTCCTTATGCTATTTATCATCCTAACATAAGAAATCAGTGGCAAAGCAAGGAACTAGTTTCCAGATCTTAAGGGATTGCTCTAACCACTGCATCTTCTATCACCTTTTTTTAAAGAGGGATCATCACCTCAGAAAAGCCACTATGTCTATCACATAATATTCACCTGCACGATTATTAAATATATTTTTCCAAACACAGTCAGATCAAAGCACAACAAAGATATGCCTCTAAATGATCTAATAATAAGAAATGACAACTACAGGTCAAATCTGCTGTTAAACCTCAGGTATACAATTTATAACTATCAGAAAAAGAGATGTTAAATATATTTCTGCTTAAGAAGCAGAAAGCTTATTTGTATTGTTTCTACTATTCCATCCCATACCCTAAAGCAGAGCACTAGTTCCACTCCCAATTTGTTGAATACTCTACTGAACATACTAATTAATATCATTATTTCTGTGAAGCAGTTGTGACCAACACACTTAACATTAACGATGTAACAGTATTTTACATTCACCAACGAGATCCGTCAAACTAGGGTTTATGTTACTACAACACCTCACCCATACTGATGTTTTCTGCAAGAAAATGGTCCACCCTGACCCTCTGGTGGTAACACACAAAGCAAATTAGCTGATGAGAGCACTAGAGATAATTGATCCTGATCTCTCTCACATTGATTTATTTCATCAGGTATTGGGAGGGATGGGACACCAAAACAGTGAGGAAAGGTGGTCATGAACTCTATGAGCACACACAATGGCGTGCGTAAAAAATGGACCCTTGACAGTTTGGCAAAACTGGAATTTGTCACCTCTCTCGCCCGCCCATTATCAGCAAAACGAGCATTAGCTTGATTTGGGCTGAGACCACAACAGACCTGGAGCAGGCAGCATCTTTTTAGTATGCATCTGCACCACCCTGGTTTAACAAAGTCCTAGTCCTCATGTCAGGTCACCTATTGTTACCGTGAGAACGTCTGTGGTAGTTCCATAAAGATCATCTGCTTTGCTGGCACACCTACTGTACAGGTAAGAAACTCCAGCCTTTGTGCAGGTGGAGGGAAAATTGGTGACCTCAAAGTACTTCAGCTGGTGACAGCAGATTTAATGTTCAATCTGCATCACAGAAGGATTCCAGTGATGCACAGGGAGCTGTGGGAAGGGGTGGCTACAGCACTGCATCACCCCCGCTTCGTACAGTACCTGCAGCTCTGAGCCCTTCGCTAACGTCTACCTTGGCTGAACTGAACCTGGCTCCAGGTGCAAACCCAGCATTTGCTGTGCCACGGTGTTCCTTGCCATATGATATCAATGAACATATGGTCAGTTTGCTGCCTAAACATGAATTCAAAAAGATAGGTAAGCAATGAAATTCTTGCTTGCATCTAGAACACCTGACGTAAAATTCAGATTCTTTGCAACTAACATTCAGCTCATGTCTATACTGTAAAAATCCATTTCTGATACTGATGAGATGTACCAGAAAGTCTTCTTGGTTCATTTTAGATGCCTTTTATTTTAATAACAGTATTTCTGTGGCACGATTTACTCAGATTTTTCTAACAGCTGCATAAGAAAATACACATCCAAAATGCGTATTACTTATATTCTAATTTGGGAGTTACGAAACGAGAGAATCTTTTACACCTGAGAGGCAAGCAAAATGTATCTTATTAATAAAATACACTATAATGGCTCCATTTGGCTTGTTAACTTTTCTCTTAGCCCTGCTTGAGAATTGTCTTCATGGATTATTAATACCACGGAGCATTATGGTTCACATCATATCAGTGCACACTAGGAACAAAAATGCATAAAACATAGACCCTGCTCTTGCAGTGCCACTCTGGTTCATCACATCACTAAAGCAGCTGCCCAGATGTACTGAACTCCGTGGTCAAAAAACCTTTCATACCACGGCAGGAAGAGTCTCTCTGCAGTTTAGACTTCTGTTAAAAAATAAATGTGATGCAAGCAATAGTACCCAAGTCTAAGGAATGTGATGATGTCTTACACAGAGAGCCATGTTCTTCTCTGCATGTTAGAATAGAATCCTCCAAAAATTGTTAGCGTTTCAGGTATTTATTTTGGAGTTGATTATGATTATTTTGACAGACTAGTATCTTGGACAGCCAGGTTGCCCCCACATTCTTGCATGGGCTTAATCAGGCCATGCTGTGATACGAATTTATAACAGACAATAATGAGGTTGAGCCTATCATTTCTGACCAGATCTCCAGGAGTGAAGACAAACAACTTTGTGAACAAGCCTACAAGATGCAGCTTTCTCCTTCCTCTGCTTTCACAGTCATTCCCTGCAAGGTTATACTGGGAACAACTTGTTTGAGCTATGGAGGTATGACACTGTTAGAAGCCAGATAATGTCTCAGGCCATTACGATTGCAGGAGGTACTGGGGAACGGATTGAGGAACAGCAGCTTCTCTGCATCCTATTGCATGTCAGCACATCAATCCTCCTTCACCAACTACAGCCATCACTCAGCTGAAGAGCGGAGGAGCGCAACAGTAGTCCCATCTCCAGCTCATCTCCATACAGCCCTTTAAATCTGAAGGCAGAAAGCACAGGCTGCAGCTTTCTAACCGCTTCCACGGTGCGGTGCATAAAATGTGAACACAACGCTGCCATGCTGTTTTCATCTATCATGTCAGCACCGCTGATGCCCAAAACACACACTTAAACACTAACTTGGTAGCCTAAAACCAGGAAGTCTTTATAAAATGTATGAAAGTGCACATAGCTGTAATGAAGAACAACATGAAATGCACTTGCAGTGATAGACAAAACTGGGAAATTGATGGTCGTTTATAGAAAGTTTTCTCTGTGTAAAAGAAACTTTTCAGAGTTGGAGGAGATTCACCTGCCCACTTCAGAAGTGACAAAGATTCTTTGCACAGGTCACACAGGAGCACAGCTGAGTGCTTGGGGGATATGGGGGTCTGCTTTTTGTTCCTAGGGTTTTCTTAGTCCTTCCATAACATAAACTAACTCCCTCCAAAATGTGCAAGAGGAAGATGTCACTTGGAAGCCCAAAGAGTACGTATGGACAAATTAAAAAGAAAAGACTATAAAAGACACGCTGGCATATCTTCACATTGCAGTAACAGTATTATCTCTATCTTCCCATATATCACAGAATCACAGAAGGGTTGAGGTTGGAAGAGACCTCTGGAGGGCATCTGGTCCAACCCCCTGATCAAGCAGGACCACCTAGAGCTGGTTGTCCAGGACTGGGTCCAATTGGCTTTTGAATATCTCCAAGGATGGAGACTCCACAACCTCTCTGGGCAACCTGTGCCAGTGCGTGGTCACTCACACAGTGAAAAAGCGTTTCCTGATGTTCAGAGGGAACCTCCTGTGTTTCAGTTTGTGCCCATTGCTTCTGGTCCTGTCACTGGGCACCACTGAGAAGAGCCTGGCTCTGTCCTCTTTGCACCCTCCTTTCAGGTATTTATATACATTAACAAGATCCCCCCTGAGCCGTCTCTTCTCCAGGCTGAACAGTCCCAGCTCTCTCAGCCTTTCCTCACAGGAGAGATGCTCCAGTCCCTTAATCACCTTTGTGGCCCTTTGCTGGACTCTCTCCAGTAGCTCCGTATCTCTCTTGATTGGGGAGCCCTGTTTCTCTGAATGGGACACTGTTCCCTCTGAAACCACAATTCTAAGTACCCTTTATCAGGAAGAAATTTATTTAGTTATTAAACCACAGAACAATATTTCTCTCTAATTCACACTATGGCTGAAAAATAATTTTGTTCTACAGGGGGAGAGAGCGCAACAGCTAGCTCTGTAATCAGGAGAGCGTAACAACTAGGTCATTTCTCAGTGCCTCTACATANTCTCTGGGCAACCTGTGCCAGTGCGTGGTCACTCACACAGTGAAAAAGCGTTTCCTGATGTTCAGAGGGAACCTCCTGTGTTTCAGTTTGTGCCCATTGCTTCTGGTCCTGTCACTGGGCACCACTGAGAAGAGCCTGGCTCTGTCCTCTTTGCACCCTCCTTTCAGGTATTTATATACATTAACAAGATCCCCCCTGAGCCGTCTCTTCTCCAGGCTGAACAGTCCCAGCTCTCTCAGCCTTTCCTCACAGGAGAGATGCTCCAGTCCCTTAATCACCTTTGTGGCCCTTTGCTGGACTCTCTCCAGTAGCTCCGTATCTCTCTTGATTGGGGAGCCCTGTTTCTCTGAATGGGACACTGTTCCCTCTGAAACCACAATTCTAAGTACCCTTTATCAGGAAGAAATTTATTTAGTTATTAAACCACAGAACAATATTTCTCTCTAATTCACACTATGGCTGAAAAATAATTTTGTTCTACAGGGGGAGAGAGCGCAACAGCTAGCTCTGTAATCAGGAGAGCGTAACAACTAGGTCATTTCTCAGTGCCTCTACATAACTCCTGATGCCCCTGGTTGATCATTACAATACAGAGTGTTTGTTGATACCCTGCACCGCACAGCTGACCTCATACGTCTTTTCCAGCTTGAAATTCCTTGGTTCTAAGATTAACCACGCTCCTGATTCGAGAGGACCTGCGCCATGCAAATCAGCTTCTCTCGCTTCAAGAAAGGAAGCAGAGAAGAGGAAACACAGCGATTGCTTTCACAGTACATTAATTTTTCTCACAGTGCAGCAATTCAGATGCAGGGGTTAGGCCCAGTTTAGATGTTAAAATAATGACACAAACAAGAGGAAACATCTTGAACCAGAAACACCCTTTTAAAGTTTTATGCCTTTGTGTGCGTATGTGCAGTAGTAGTCACTTCCCAAAATGATCTACATTTTCAAGCAGGTGATTACCTTCTGCCACAAAGTCTTTCATAGCGTTTCAGTGTCAGTTAAGCATTTCTTGCCCTGGTTGATTAGACAGAAAAAAACTGCACAGTGGCTGACGCTTGTCTGAACTAGTATGTAAATTGTCACTCGTGTATATCATAGCTAGAGGGTTTCTTAAGCCTTTTCTCGTGAAGGCAGATAAAAGGCTGAATTAGGCTATATTATATTATCGAGATGCATTGCTTGCATTTTTTACATGATTTATATCAAAAGATTGCACCTATGGCTGAATTAGAGCTTTCTGATTGACACTGTAGTTGCGCGTGGAATTTGCCACTTGAACAGCACCACCCTGTGCTTTACTTTTCTAAATGAGAGCATCTCTTCAAAGCAATGACATTCCTGTTAGCCTGCCACACTCCCGTGGGTCACCAGAGACCCCTTCATAGCTTTGCATCTTCTAATAAGTTTTGGGATACACTTTTAAGTTGCTCAGAAATGCCCTGCCTATAGAATCTTGTTTAAAAAAAAAAAAAAAAAAAGGAAAAGAACAACCCTGTTCTATTATTATAACAACAATTTTATTGCTATTTAAGTATAACCTCCAAAAAGGAGATTCAGAGAAGGGTTGAGGCAATGATCTGGCCTGAAGAAACACCATAATGAAGACTTTGGGAGAAAGGTATCATTTACCTCAAATAAGATGGTAAACAGTAACAAGTGTGTAAGTAATGAGTAGCACACAGAACATGCAATATGGAACCCAAAAGAATACTCAGATCCCTGAATACACAGCATTGCAAAAGCAAGAGGATTAAATATGTTTGCAGAATGTGGTTAGACAGTGGTCATAGCCCCTCGCCACAGGAAGTCACTGAGGCTGAGAAAATAAGATTGTTTATAAGCAAAGCTAATTATGGTTATAATAATGCTATCATTTTTTGCTGGGTATATATTGACATTTACAACTTGTATGTCTTATGACACTTTCAGTATTGGGGACCTGCATGATAGTTCAAGGTAGGGGGTGATCAATCTCTAATCTTCTTACTGTATAAGTCACCTACTTTCTCAGCAGCAATCTGGCAGGCAATAATCTTGGATTGTGTCCCCGTTTTTCACCCAGTACGGCAGTCCCATGCATGGATATTGCAGCCTCTTCTTTACCAGAGACAATGAAAACTCTATACCTCATTTACTAAATGACATGATTTCTTTCTATTTCAGGGTCTTTACCACTTTCCGATTTGAAACAAAGTTCTGAGATGCCCACTGATTTTGAGAAGAGTCACATCTTACTGTAATCTTCTACTTCCCCCACAAAAAACAACCAAAAAACCCCTATTGTCTTCAACCTTCTAAATTACAGTGCTTACTCTCTGGTTTTTTTTTCTTTAAAAGACACCAAAGGATTTGTTCCATGATATCAGATATCTTCCCCCTCACAAATCCTCTTTCCTCACGAGAAGGTATATTCTGGGCTTGACTGTGCTGTTTTAGACGGATATCGGACCAGGTTTGTGTCCACTATTCTGAATGACTCTGAAATGACACTTCTTTCAGCATATTTAAATACTCTTTCCAAAGGAATAAACTTACCCATCCAGACTTCTCCAAACTGACCAGCTCCAAGTTTCTTCACTAATTTAATTGATTCCCGTGGAATTTCCCATGCATCTTTATCCCATGGTTTTTGAGGCTTGGGACTAATACAAGCTTTTTCCAACTTTCTGCATAAGCCATCTGATTGTTCTGGTTTTCAAAGGAAAAACAAAATACAGAATCCATTACACTTCTGTCCCTCATGACTTGAGACAAACATTACTTAATTACAGGTGTGCACTAACCAGCTCAAAATAATTTTCAAAATAATCAGGTGTTTTGATGAAAATGTAACCTTTCTGGTGCTTTCACATACCTTTAAGCACCTCTGAACTCAAATTTGGTATTCAAGACAAATTTAATAAAGAAGTGTCATATGCATCTGGTTACCATCAGATTATTTAGGTTTTTTTAGTGTAATTCATACCAACTAAATAAAATATAAGATCTGCTTACTGACAGTATGTTGATGAACATGCACACTGGAGTCAGGCTTGGAACCTGTATTCCGAATTTATCATTAAATTTTCTTGTAGCATAGTTTCAGACACATGTGCATGCAAGCATAAGTAGGTCACCATTATTTTTTTTTCTCCAGACGCCGACCAGCTACAACTTTAATACAAATGTAGAATAATTCTCAAGTTTTCCAGCTGTGCCAAAGAATTACCAGACATGTCTAACAACTCAGAGGAATCTCATGGCCAAGTCCCCAGCGTGGCTTTGAAAAATCACTATGTGATTTTCTGTCCTACATTTTTTGTCTTCTCTGCCTTCCCAGTTTCAAGACTAAAAAACACATATTTTGGAGCTATCCACCAGGAGGTTATGCAGAACGAAAAGTCACTTTTGTAGCTAAAACATAGGTAGAAACTTGTCCCTCCCCCCCGCCCCCCCTTTTTTTTTTAATAATAAATGTATACATTATATGTGGGTGCAATTTTCTTTCTTTGAAGTCAATGGAATTTTTACTTTCTTCAAAACGCCTTTTACAATAAATAAACAAACAAACAAATTATTTTATAGGAAAAATAAAAACAATTCCACACTCAACACCGCAAGAAGACATTCACAAGTCTATATGTATTTCTGCTAATTGTGAATACAAATTTACTTTCAAATACAGAATTTATTTACAATACAGTCAATTCTTACTGTAGTTTCACACCATCATAACTTTGATGAGGTGTTTTATAAAGCTATTCTTTATTTCACAATGGTATGCCACAGAGCAAGCAGCATTAGGTCTGATTATGATAACAACGTTACTTGGGTTCCAACCAGTTTTACTTTATCTTTGATAACATGCATGCCTGTGTTATTTAGGGGGAAAAAAAAAAGATTAAAAGGTTTGAAACAAAACAAGAAAGCACTTATTTTCCTTCACAGGAAATAATGGTTGTGTTCTATTAAGTCATCCACTAACTGATTTAACTTACTTTGATAATGTTTGATCATATCATTGATGCTGGGAAAAGTTATTCTTGGAGAGATGTAAAATCCTCCATTGTCTAGACTCCTAATTTTGTAGTGCTTAATAACATCTCCATGCTGTGGATCATAGTCTCTTATGGAGAGAGAATAGCTGCCTGTGGGTGAAGAAAGAATGGTCATTAACAGATAGCAAAAGTCTGCAGTGTCCTCGCATATACAGTTGAGCCTAACAAAATCACCTTTTTGTCTGTTTTTCTTTTTACTCCCTTATGTCCTCAAAAAGCATTTTGCAATCAGCATGAGGAAGTTAACCAACAGCCGGTCCTGAACTGGTCACCAAAATGCTTACAGTCACACTTTCTTTTTCAATCTTATTCAACAAAGTTAGGCGTTCCACAATCCAGACAGCTCTACATCCAACACCCACTTCTGCAGAAAGTTCCCCTGGCTCGAGTGGAACCGGCTGGGAAAGCAAGACCAGGGCTGTCACACTCCTCAGGCAGAAGCTGAAATTCGGAGATCAGCGTTTCAGAAAAGGAACACACTGGATGTCATGGGCCAACTAGCAAAAGGACAGCTTGGAGGTGCCTTGAGGCACACGGGAGGGAGGGCAGATCTGTTAGTCCTAGGGAGCCTAACCTCAGCTGGGATTTAAGATGGGGCAGCAGAGCATCTACCCTAAACTACAGAGCTCTTCATTTCTTCCACTCAGACAACTCTTTTTGTCCATTTTCAAGGCTAAGAAACCACCTCAGCCCCTTCTCTCTCCCCACACACAGATGCAGTGACAAAGATTTTGGGGGTACTTTGCCTTACTCCCAGCAGTCTATGTTGAATTTAGATCTCTGTCTTCATCTGAGAGCGCAGGAACAGCAATATGGGCCCATTACAGGGAGCTACCTAATCAGGAAACTGCAGTGTTAAGGCCAGAAAAACCACCCCTGTGAAGAGGATAGACATACAATCTGCTGAAGGGATTCATACATCTTCCTCTGGAGGATGCAGTGTTAGAGTATCCAGCTGGAGAATCCAGTCAGGCTTGCTGTCAGTCCAGTGCTGGGGCAGAACCTCCTACGCTTTTCTGGAAGTCCCAGCCAAAGAGTCTGAAGACTTCACTAAGCTTTTCAGTACAAAGAGTTCTGTCTACAGCAGAAACCTTTACCAAAAAGCTTTTAGAAAAAAATCACACTACAGTGTAGAAGTGTAAACCCTCATTATGCACTAACGTGGATACAGACCCAATAATGGAAGACTATAAAATGCAGCATCTACTGTTTACAACAAAAAGTGTTCTTCAACAAAGGAATCACAAATGTTAGGAGGGGAAAAGATCTCTCCATTCATTCCTGCTTCTTGTCAGTGTAATCACACACATGTTTTTTTTTTTTTCCTATCTCAACTTTGGGTGTTAACCTGTAACTCTCTTCTCTCTTTTCCTGGTGATTTTCTCATCCTTCTCACTCCTCCAGAACTGCAGAAAAGTCACACAACAGGACACACTAGGACTACTCCACACCCAGTGCCACTTGATCCCAATTTTTGTGAAGACAGACTGTATGTTTTTAACTCTACTATCAATTCCAAAGTAAGCCACCCCAAAGCCTACCTTTTAACGTTTCACTTTCCCTGATAAGGAAAGCTCCAGGACTATTTCCAGGAGCCAGGAGTTGTCTTTCGGCATCTTTTCGGGTTATGTCTTTGAAGAACCATCTGAAAAACATTTCAAAGAGTTAGAACCCTTTCTTTCCCCCACCCACAAAGGATACACTACCAGGGTCAAGAAGTTTGCCAGTATTTAGAGCCTGGGAGAACTTACTCTTCTGTTTCCAAGGTGTTTACTTTTGCTACATAGTTGCTGGGAATGAAGCCTTCCTTCCTTGTCGTGAGAGATTTTGCTTTCCACCATTCTCCCAGCCTGAAAAGCAGAAACAACAGTAGTATTCACAGGAAAGGAAAATTATAAAGTGTTATTTGGGTTCTACTGTGCTGAGAGCTTTGCCCGCGCTGGAGAGAGAAGCATCATCTTTTCTCTGAACTCAAGCCCCCCGAGAAGCCATTGGCTCCGTCGGATCAATGTTTGGTCGCAGTTACCAAGGGCAGCTGCCAACTCCCACCAACAGCTCCACATGCATTTGTATTTTCACACATAAGGGAGCTCTCTTACCATTAATACACTCATGTTATGAGTAGGATATAAAAAAATTAAAAAGGGAATTAGATGAGTCCAAAGAAAAACTACAATACAATCAGTACTGTCATACTTACTCCTCAATAACTTTCAATTTTTCTCCTTTTTTGAAGGACAAGTCATCTTCATGAATGCCATCATAGGGATACAAAGCTACCACAATGACTCCATGCTCCTCGGTTTCTACAAAGGTAAAAAGCCAAAGGCACGTTCGCATTATTTTGCAGGCTGACAAGGGCATAGCACGCAGCAGTAAGATTCCTATGAAAACGTACCTTCACTGACAAACCTTTGTCCTGGTAAAAGCTGTGCTTCTGCATTTGCCTACAATAAAATATGTCTTTAATTAAGCAGTTTTAGATCTTAGTGACAATCTTACATTAAAATTACATATTATTCAGTTGCTTTGGTATCATCTTATATGTCTTAAATTAAAAGGAAATGCTCCAATCTTTTCCCATCATTCTTCAGAAGCGAATTACAACATAATAATATGACAAGTCCCCACTAGATTTTGAACTGAGCAGCTCAGACCTCGGGAAGGTGTGACACAAGCTGTGGGGAGGAAGTTCACGGCTTTGTGACTCCTGCTGAAAGGGCCTTAGGCAGGGCACTTTAACAGGACAGTTATTAACATGTAGCTGCCACGCTAAAGAACTACAAGCACGGTTGTGTTGCTAAGATTGTACAAGAAAAAAAAAAAAGAGGAATTAAAAAAAAAATAATGGCGGTTTGCGATGCGTGTACGTTGACTGAGAGCACGCTGAGTCCACTGTGTCAGCTGGTGAGAGGGGAGAGGAGGGTGTCATTCACACCCACAGAGAGCATGGCCCCTGAATAAGGGCAGTCAGGAAACACGGTTTCCTCAGCACAGTAGAGAGGGTGGTGAAAAAAAGGTACCAGTCAATATGCAGAATAGCAAACCCACTTGGTACCTGACGGGCTTCCCCCTCCCAGCACCCTTCCTTTCTAATGCCGGGCAGCACACATGGAGCTGCCATGAGCTTGCTCCTCCTGCAGCACAGCGCTGCTCCCTTCACCGCTGCACCCTCCGCTCCCCTCCCGTCCTTACCTATGCACCTCGTGCAAGGTCGAGTAGTGGCCTTCAGTGAGTAAAAGGAAAGTTGACTAGAGCTGGTAAGAATTGCCCGTGATTACCTCAGCCTTTTTAAATAGAATAACCAACACCTGGAGACCATAGCTATTAAAACCCCAATGCCGATACTTTTAAAAATGGTTCTAAACTACTTCAGGTTTTATAAAGTCACCTAGCATTCTTCTACAGACGTAGCTATATCTAGATCAAGCATTGCCAAGGATCACTGTTTTCATGCAGAGAACTATGACAAACAAAGTAATTAAGTAACACAGTGCCAATTTTTATTTTTTATTTAAGTACTTATTCGTTGAGGGTGAACTGCATGCTAAAAGCCCAATTGTGGACTAATGATCATTTGAATTTCTTCATGCATGTGTTTTGGATTGAAATTTAAGTTATGCCAGTCATGCTTTGATCTTGCTACTGGAATTCTCCCCTGAGACTATCTACTTACTGGCCTTTGCTGTTTATTGGACGTTGGATCCCTCACATAAATAGTTCGTTCAGTTTTACGTACTGGTTGATTCTTCAAATCTAGCCCATCTCCATGCAGATTCTCTTTCCTTTTTGATTTTATACATCCCATATTTCCTGTTGGAATAAAAAAGGTATTAAACAAAAAACATTATGCTGTAAACCAAGCCGTTTCCCATGCAATCATCTGGGCTATGCAGCAAAAACGTGCTTCCTTTTCATACACAATAGTCCACGGGGAGAACAACTGAAGGTTAGGAACACATGCTGAAAGCTCTTTTGTGCTGCAAAGAAAAGAAATGACTTCTTGTCTCAATCCACAGATGAAGTAAGTATTTCAAAATAGTTATTTACCATTTCAACATTTTCAGATTTATCATTTTTTCTCCCCAATCCCCCCCCTCCGAAACCCCTTACATCTTTCTGATACTTCTGTGAGCTTCAGAATAGATATAAGAAAAATATAATTACTGTAGTGACAACTTATTTCTGTATGCTTTAGAGAAAAGGCTGCTTTGGAAGACATAGGAAAAAATTCCAGTCCAAATGATGAGAACTGCAGCTGCAGTTAGCAACGCCTGTATCTCCCCACTTCATTTTGCATATGCCAGTCTAGCAGGGAGCTCCGTTTGATTCAAATCCCCATCTCACGTGAGCCTGATGACTTGTGCAGTCCCAGCTCCAAGGCAGATACGCTGCTACTGTGACCTTCAGTAATGAACCTCCTTGTTCAAACAGGCCTGCTACAGCAGTCTACAATAGCTGATATGTGTATCAGCAATGGCAAATCACCACACAAGTATTTCTTCTTTGATACAATTTAGAAGGATAAACCTCCTCTCAGGACACACATCCATGCTAAATCAGATGAGATACAGCTGTTAGCATCTACATGACTGGAACCTGACTGCTAATCCCATGATGTAATTACACAGTACTTCAGCAAGCATATATACATTATCTCTATATTCCTTCCTCAGAGGAGAGTAATTATACTTACTCTTCAAAGAATCCACTATGAATGCTTTTCAAACCTCTCCTTCCTTCCCCTCTCCCTCCTTTCAGGTCAGTGCTCTAATGCTAGGTTCACAGTCACATTTTCCCTTGCAGGCACACTCTCTCACTCCTGCCCTAATTAATCTTTAAAGCCAGTTCTTTGAAGAACAATGTAAAACCTAAAATAAGAGCTCAGTGCATATATGGGCTCAAGTAAACCAGCACTGACTAACACACAGCTGGAGATGCCAGAGCAGATTGTAACACCCTATACTACATCTCACTTTTACCTTCGTCTCTAGGATAGGAAAGGCCATCATAGTAAACAGTTAAAGTAGTACAGGTGTCCACTTGCAGGCACAACTGTTTCAATGGGATGGTGCCTTACACACCCTACCCCCATAGGTAGGAAAATTAGCCAGATTGGTCTGGGTTCATATTAAGACTTGTACTTTTGTAACAATATTGATAATAATCATAATCCTAACTGACTATAACAACAAACCAAGGCCACAAGCACTCCCATGTGGCAGATCTCAACTTCCCACGTCGCCTTTATTTAATCTCCCATCCTGCCACTGAGGAAGCAGCACATAATGACAGATGCACTGTCCTATCCACAGGCCAAACGTTTTCTTCTAAACATGAGAGGAGGGTACCTCCTCTCCTACCGTTTCTACAAATTATCTGTCACCTATTGCCAACAAATCTTAGGTGTCCCTAAGATTTCAGCAGTGATGCAGTGAACTGTGATACTGGTTTAAAAGCAGCACAAGAACTCATTGCTTCCCTTCTCGTCTTCTCTTGAAATAAAAATAAAATGAATCCTACAGAAAATCAGTAGGCACTGACCAGGCATCATCATCCCACAGAGGCAGAGAATACAGTTTCCTCTTCTTGTGTGTCAACATTTCAGTGTTCCCGTACTTGTTTGAAGGCACTGGGGGGGCACCTTCAGCCAGGATCTTCCCTTAGAAGCAAACATCTTTAATGCTTAATTTTAGTTTGTGAAAACACCCATTGGGAGATTTCCCCGAATTCTCAGCTCTACCTGGGTTACATACCAGTTGGTTTGAAATACTGAGAAGGACTTTTTTCAAGATTTTATTTATTCATATACAGATGACTCTTGTTCTGTAGTTAATGGTTCATAGGAAATTTGTGTACACCCACAGGCAGGCTGGCGTTTGCACGCTCACCCTAGACACCAGGAAGCCAGTGTTTAATTACCTGCTGTATCTGCAACATCAAGTATTTAGCCACCTAAGTGCTAACCTTTTGCTCTTGAATAGTTCTGCTTCGACAGAACAAACAGCTAAAGTGGAGGACATAAGGTAATTTGATCTAAGTTGTCAGCCAAAAATCCCTTTCCCTATTACTGTAAGAAAGCTGAAGATATCTTTAGAGACTGCAGCTTGCCCAGTGCCAGTGTAAACTCAGAGAAAAGCATTTTTACTCAGATTTTTTTCTGCAGCTTAAAGCACAAGAACAGCTGTAACTTAAGCCTGCTGTGAGGTTGCGTTGGTAAGCTCAAGGTTAGCATTTGTTCGTGACAGTAACAACACCAGGTCAGTAATGGCAATGTGCAGGTGCTCCGTAATCCCACAGAAGTCCACTCTACGTCATGTGAAATCACACAAATACTGTATGTGAGATAACACATGTGATGGCACCAAACAAAGAGAAGATCCTGAGCCTCATCATGAAGCACTGTTGGTTTTTTTTCCCTCATGGAGATGAAAGCCCATAGTCCTCATAGGACTTAGCTAGGTCTACGTTAGCAAATAGCCCCAATAGTTGGTGCTGAAGCCCATACCTGCTTCAAGGGGGGTTATTGCCCCGTTCACTCCACTATAGCCCCAAGGACTGAACATTCTTTAGGAGCAAGACTATAGCAAGGGTTTGTTTAAAGGTAAGCCCCGCACTGCATCTTCCTAAAGCAGTCCCGTTCTTGTACTCCAACTCTGCTCCACAACATGACCTACAGCCTAGCAAGTGGGGAAAACTGCTTCAGGAGTGGGATCCTGATCTAACTAAAATGCTAATGTAGACACATCCTGAGACTTTTAGCTTCTTTATAAAACAAGCCTCTTAAATCTTGCAAAAGAAACATATGAAAAATACGCAATAACATAAAACGAATGTTTAGCACATATATATCAATATAGTTAAGTATATGATATATAATTTAATATTTAATTTTCTGACCTTATGTTATTCCTAAACTAGTATAGGGAGACAATGGAGCCAAAGCATACACAAAGTTGAAAAATAGTTTTTAAGCAGTAGAAACTGGATCAATGAGCACATGTTCTTTTGATACTGTGAAATGAAAGATTTCTGAACTCTTCAAAGGCCACAAGATCTTATATTCCTGTACATGCTAGCCCTCTGTAAAGCTGTGTGCACTGGGTTCTGGACTGCACATTTAAAATTCCATAAGATCAGTCTTATGCCCAAAGCAAGCATAACTGTTCTGGTTTCAAAAGCTTCTGCTCAGTGACTGCTCGGTTCATCCGCAGTGCCAGATGTATTTGTTTTCAGCACAGTATTATACATTTTTTACTGGAATCTGATCTGGGTCTTTCCCAGGGTTTTGAGAGTGGTATCAAAGTAAGGATTCATAGGGCCAGTATAAAGAGCAGGCACTGACAGGAGAGTTTCAATCAACACACATTGTAATGGATTTCAAAATACAAAATGCTGTATCATTACTAAAGATAACTTCACAGAAGTTTGACCCGAGAGAATTTCCCATACAAAAAAGAAGCTTTGAAATACAAAATGTGTATGCAGTTTACATCTTTCTTGGTTTATACAGTAGTCATAAGGAAAATCTGAAGGGGGGAAGTTCATTCATGCATAAATAAAATATTTCACTTGGTGTAAAATGTTTATTTGCATAGCTCTCTGTTGCTGTATCACAAGGAGCATCAAGGAAGTGTTTTGTGCAGATATAAAGAGAAAGAGAATATCGTAAGCAAAGAGCAATCCAGAGAGCGCAGCATTGTTACAAATGAAACTATGTGATTGTTCATCAGGGATAAAAATAATTTAGACATCAGAGGAAATGCTGTCAGTCCCTACTCAGACTTTTCCCGTTCCAACAGTTTTGCGATACAGGAGACACTACTTTTCATCCATGCTTTTCATTTATTGTCCTGTCCGCACCTCTAGACATGAAAGATAAATATTTAATTAAAAGAAACTCCATATAACATAGCTGCTAACTTTTATAAACAGATATCTAAAAAAGTAACAGCTTCTCTTTTAACAAAGAGCATATTGTATTTCATGGCTAAAAGGTAAAGACGGGTACTTGAGTTCACATCTGCAGCGTGGTGACAAGAATCTAAGTTCAGGCACCCTTTGAAAAGCCACAGGAGTATCCATAAGAACCATCACACAGAGCCTCTGCAGCAGGCTGTTCCACAGACACCAATTTTGATGTCTACAGAGGCATTTGGCTTGAATTTTCCCTCTGAATCCCCTATTTCATCTTGCTACAGCAGCACTTGGGTCTTAATTCCAAAATGGATTGGGGAGGGTGGGGATCAGAAACTAGTGCAACATTTTCCCTTGAATCCCCTATTTCATCTTGCTACAGCAGCACTTGGGTCTTAATTCCAAAATGGATTGGGGAGGGTGGGGATCAGAAACTAGTGCAACATTTTCCCTTGAATCCCCTATTTCATCTTGCTACAGCAGCACTTGGGTCTTAATTCCAAAATGGATTGGGGAGGGTGGGGATCAGAAACTAGTGCAACATTTTCCCTTGAATCCCCTATTTCATCTTGCTACAGCAGCACTTGGGTCTTAATTCCAAAATGGATTGGGGAGGGTGGGGATCAGAAACTAGTGCAACATTTTCCCTTGAATCCCCTATTTCATCTTGCTACAGCAGCACTTGGGTCTTAATTCCAAAATGGATTGGGGAGGGTGGGGATCAGAAACTAGTGCAACATTTTCCCTTGAATCCCCTATTTCATCTTGCTACAGCAGCACTTGGGTCTTAATTCCAAAATGGATTGGGGAGGGTGGGGATCAGAAACTAGTGCAACATTTTTCCAGGGTTAAAAGCTGCTGACTGCCCCCAAAATACTATTGCTTTATCTGCCTTTTGCTACATTACCAGCAGAGTAATGTGCCTAAAGCCACAATACTTCCTACTGCAAGCAGTCAAGGTTCGTGTGATCATCGCCTGTCCACCCACCATCAGCAGCATTTGAGGTTTCATTTCCTCCCAGCGCTTATCCTTTGCATCCCCTACACAGCCCATGTCATTTTTCATTTTGCTCATGGTCACAACTATTCTCCTCCTTGTGATTCTTTTACATACAATACTTACAGTGCACATTAGAAACCATTTCCTAAAAATCCACCTGACGTGTCTGGGCTTTTCTTGATCGAAGTCATGTCTTCATGAAATTGATTCTCAAATCCTCACAGATTTTTCAACAGTTTAGAGTAGCTTCATTTTAATCTTTGCAGAAAATGCAAACTTTTAAAAAACAACTAAAATAGATTATACATTGGCTTTTCCAATAATAAAGTAACTTTTAAAAGAACTAGAACTACAACATTGAGTATACAAGCAACTCTATTTTATCAAAAATATATCTGTTGTTCAGAAGGTCAGTAATCATGTACATAAACACCAATTCTGTGGGTGGCTTATGCTTTTAACATATGTATTTTAACAGGTACATAAATAAAATAAATTTGTATTCAATTACAAGGTTTATAAGCAGTAAGCTCTTCATTTAAGCCACAAAATTTCTTATGCATATATTATATGAAAGATATTCCTTAGCAGTACAAATAAGAGACAGTGCATTAAGAAGTATAAAGAAAAAAAAAATTTAAAAAATCAAGATCCTCAAATTATTCTGAGTCTTGAACGTCACTGCTTTATATTTAAGCTTCTGAATCAAAGAACAGGAAGCAATTGTTTACACCTATATATAAAAAAAGCAACTGGTGTTAAACCTGGAGCTTTAAAGCAACTTAGTGAGCAGAGGGGTAAAGAATGTTGTAGTTCTAGT